>JANHGB010019019.1:0-57136 GCA_026283785.1 Coracopsis vasa | reverse complement strand
CGCCGTCAAAGATGCCATGGGTGGACAATCGCTGGCGAGTATCTTCAGGATTGTTTGTTACAATATCTTTCTTTATGTTTTTTCTTTTAAATAAAAACCAGATCTGAAGTCTTCTAAGCTTCTTAGCCATACGACTTAGTGAGGGCAGGCTGTTTTGTGAAGAGCCTCCCCAAGCAAGGCTGGTGTCTGCTTTGGTTCTCATGAAGATGCAGAGAGTGCTGTATTGGGGGTTTTGCATGGGGAAAATCACTGATGGTGGGAGGGAAAGGAGGAGTGTCTGTACACAGGAGTGTCACATGACCTGTGTAACATACATACAGGTATACTTGCTTTTCTCCTGCATTAATGTTAGTTGTGTTAAGAAGCTTGCCTGTGCATTTTGGAAGGTTACATTTAATTTTGGATCTGTTATCTTGTGTGGCAGAAAATAGTCACCTGCATGTTTGGGCACTTGCATTTTATCATTTTTACTGGCATTTCAAGGCTTTTTATATTTTTAGCTGGTTATAGGTATTCAGCAGGGGACAAACAGCAGCATGTGTAAGTGTAATTCCTCTTTTACTGGGGGGAGTACAGGTACACCTGGTTTGGCACAAGTATACTATTCCAAATGGCTAATATCTTTACATTGCCATAAATGTGTTGGAGGAATGGGGGACTACTGTTTTGTGAGACTGCAGAATCACACCCACCCCATTTTAAACAAATTGCCTCTTTTCATCTGTCTTCCTCTTGTTTCCCTATCCTCCAGACAGGGACACATCAGCTTGTAAAACGACTTTGAGGAGAAAAATTAATGTAGATGTTTAATGATGAATAAATTTAGATGTTTATTGAAACTATATGTCTAAGCCAGAAAATCTTCCTGTTTTGCTGTCTGTTTAATCAGCTTTTCTCTGCTGAAAAATTTCCTGTTAAAATAGAGGTACAGAAAAATCACTTGCTAAACCATCTTGAAGAGCAAAATTATAGGTCCTAGATTCCAGTTCTAGCGATTACGTTGCACATAAGTTGTATAAAGATGTAGACATGTCCATTTTTAGTATGCCAGTATCCTTCTTGGGTGGGTGTGGTGGATAGCGGAATATAGAACTGGTTTTCTGCACCTGAGTTGCTGTCTGTTTTTTTGCATCAGTGAGTGGCAATGAAATTATCTTACAGAAATCCACATTAGGGAGGCTTTTTGCTTTCATAGAACAAGGAGGTAAGTGGCACTAAGTAATTTATTTATTGCCCTCCTACAAATTTCATTCTCAGAAAAGTATTTCCTTAAAATGATTTTTAGACTCATGACATGCAATGAAGAATCTTTCTACCACTGTTTCTCTGACTCAGCATGGGATGACAAAGAGAAAAATATTGTTGAGATAAGCGACAATTTAGGAAAGCAATGTAGTTTAGCAGCTGTTAATCTATCAAAAGAATCCAAAAAATAATGTGAAAAGGAACACTGACAAATTTTGCATAATCTCCAGTCCGCTGTCATTGGAAAATATCCTGAGACCACTGCCTTTAAAATAGTTTTTTTCCATGGAAGTAGTGCATTGACAGAAACTGATGAACTTCTTTGCAGACTGTTCCTTTCTTAATAAGGTAAGCCGTGGCAGGAGAACACCTGTGGTTTAAAGGGGTGTAGGAGACTGCTGTGGAAACTTTTGTAGGTAATGCTTCGATATGACTGATTTTAAGAGGCTTTATTTTTCAACAGTGTCTCAGTTTTCTGAGCATCAGAACATGTGGATACTGCCTCATTTCTCTCTCCTAACCACTGACTTTTTTTTTTTTTAGCTGTAAAGCTATTGTGTTGCTTCTGTATTTGAATATTGCAAGAATATGAATATGTGCTTCTTTATCTCTTTCTTCAGCATCAAGATTTTTAATGAAATCAGATAGCTTTTCTAGCCAGAGATAGTTATTTCTTTGTTCTCGTAATTGAACAGCTTCATGCTGTATTAATCTGATCCATACTGGTCATACAACTTGCCTTCCTTCTTCAAACTGTCTTTTGGCCATGGGAGGGGAAACCCCCCCCCATCTATCAAACTGGGACAGAGTTAAGTCTGAGTGACTAAGCCAGTTAGGTAAATACTAAGAAGAATTGTGCTCAAGATCCCAGCTGTTAAGTAATTAGATCACATTCTTAATAGTAGAAAGATCCAAATCTCTTGCATTACAAACGAAGCCAGAAGTTGCAAAATAATAATGCTGTCTTTTCTCTTATGTTAAACAATAGATTTATTACTTAATTTTCAAGTAGAACTGAAATCATATGCTTCACAGTTTCCCATTAACATCTTTTCGTACTGTGGACTCTGCTGATTAAATCTAGAACTTGTTACAGGTATTTACCAAAGCCAGAAATACTAACTAGTATTTCAGCCACCAACAATAAACCAGGCACTGATGGATGCTTATTTTCTGAGGTTTCATACCCTTTCTCTGCAATTGCTAGAAGAAAACATACGTTGATTTGCAGCTGAATAAGGCAGTATCAGATAAACAAGTGTTACGAAAAGGGGCAGTCCCAGTCTGTTTTATTGCTAAGGTTTAATAATGTGTAGAAATGACAGCAGACTGCTGAGTAGTCACTTTTAATGTATTTGTGCGGAATGTTAATTTTGTTTAAGGAAATGCAATTTACGAAACCAAAATCGTGTATTGAGTAAGTTCTTTTAAGGATTCAAAAAAATACCTCTGTCATAATTGGCAGTCACAGATTTTGAGTGAGTACACATGTTGAATGCTCTCCACCTTTAGGAATGTCTACCAGGTTAGGGAATGCCAGTGAAGAAACTTACACTATAATTGCCCGTTATAATTGTTTGTCAGATTGGCAAGGGATTTAAGTTTCTTCTTGTTAATCTGCAAGCATTGTCATCACTTAAGAACTGTGTACATTGAAAATGGCATATTATTTTCAAGAGGTTAGTACTAGAAATTAGTAATAACTATCCAATTAAGCATATCAGTCCCTGTGAGAAAGACGGGTAAAATTCCATGATGATTCAGGTTGCTAATAATCATCCTTGTAGTTGAAAATCTTATAAAGACTAAGAAAAATATCTGCAGCATTATTCTTATTCAACTTGATCCAGATACATTGGCTGATATTTTTTGACTTTTCTATGAGGTAAAGTTACTTCTCCAATTTGTCCTGAATAGTAACATTAATTATTTGCTAGGACAGGCTTAGTTGAAGTGTGTAATGTTAGATGTTACACAGAATAATTTTTTTTTATATATATTTTTTAAAAAAACAATCTGTTAGTGAAGAGCAGTTGAAATGTGTTGCTGTGTGAGCTGTCATGCTATTTGTTAGGATTTGTATGGAGGAAGATGGTGTACATGGGAATTTGAAACTGCCCTGAGGTTAAATTAGGAAAATAATTTTTTGCCATCTTATTTTGTAATGAGTCAGTTGAATGCTGTAGAGAAGACTTGGCGGTAAGGAGGAGATTTCAGAGCTACTATAAAAATAGTTTTAAAACTTTTTAGTCATAGAACATAATTTTTATCTGTTACTTAAGTTTTAGTCTCAGAAATTGATCAGATGAAATTGATGGAATCAGAAAGGTGATATAATCTTCATTGCCTCTGGTATTTCTTTCCAGAAGAGCAGTGTGTAATGCGAAAGTTCTTATACAAAAATACTATATTGAATCTGGTGAGAGAGTTATACACAGTAGCAAAACTGTTATGATGTATTTACGTTTTTTGACCAAACATTTTAAAGTGTTCAAGAACTAAAGTTGTTGCTGATAAAAATGCACTGATGCTGCATACAGCAAATAAACATCATGAGGATTGTTCTCATCTTGTGTGAAAATTATCTTAAATATCATCCCTATTGAAATGTGAACATATTGTTCAAACTGTTTTATTTGACTTATGAATGTTCTTTTACTGTGTAAGGGCGTCAGTTCTCTTGTCAATATAAGTGTTTAGAATAGCAAATTGTGTTTGTATTATAAAACACAATGTTAAGCGCAGATCCAAACCACTGTTTCCTACTGTTTATTAGAGCACAGTAGCTGATTTCTAGCAGATCAGGATTAGAAAGAAGCAGGATCAAGAAGTGACATCGTTCTCCAGTTCTGTGACTTTGATCAGTTTTATTCTTTGCCCCAGTATTGCACTTTCACCTAAAAAAGTAGTGGAGAAGTTAAATAGAGAACCTGATCATTTCTCTCAAATGCATGTATGAAGTGGAAAAATATGCTAAATAGAACATATATGCAGAAAGGGACTGGAGGGAGGCTAGCTGGCATCCTTCATCCTCTCCAGTAGTTTACCCTTCAGAAAGCTTTGGGAGCAGTTGCACGCAGACTGGCAGAAATGTTTATTCATATCATAGAGTTGAAGTCTATTGCCTGTTGCTAGCAGAGGATCCTTTGCTATTGGCAGTGCTGGGACTTCCTCATCTTGTCCTTCCCTTTTCCCAAAGACTTACCAATTTGCTGTGTTTGTAGGATCTTTAGTGATTGCTAAACTATTGTGCATTAAAAGTACTCTCAAAAAGAAGAGAGTAGTGAGATTTAATCCCCGTATGTTCTGTGATCCAGTTTACAGCAGAATCCACAGCATGCTAAACTGGTAAAGTTGAAAGGGTAATGAGTTGTGGTGAAAGGTTCTACCCTTGGGGAGCTATTGAGAGAGGAAGAGAAGCTACATCCTTGTGTACTTTTTCCTAGATCATGATTATATAGTTTTATATCATTTATATAGTTTTGCGAAATTAAAGGTGCTTTTATCTCTGGGTTGTAAAAGCATTTTTAAAAATAAAGAAAAATTCCCTTCCAGGCTGTTATTTGCATCTTGTGAGTATTAAAAGGCATCTGTTCAGGGCTTCAGAACCTTATATAGGAAATAATTTGCACCTTGACTTTGTAAATGAATTTGTTTTCATATCTAGAAGACAAATGTTATCTGTACTTACTTAGGCAAGATGGTTTACAAAACTGAGGTGGGTTCTAGCTCAATATTGAAAACAGTAAGTTTTTCAAGACGTTTCCAAACATCTAATGAGCTAGACTGATTTTTGCAGCCTAATGATGATCTTCCAAAGGTGAAATTGGCATGGGAAGCTTATTAGTTTTGTGGAAATACTGTACTTGCATACTAACTGCCTTCATTTTAATCTTGTGGTTTTTTTACTTTCTATTGAAGATCATTGCTTGTTACTCCTTTATAGTTTAGAACAAGAGGTATTGAATTAAGTGGAAAGAGAAGTACTCTAACAAAAGTGAAATTGTTTCGTTATGATTATGACAGTGTTCCATCTCATTGGCTAGGAATACATGAAGATAAATTAAGCTCCAGAGTTCTTAAATTTGTGTTAACTCTGTGTCCGCAAGGACATACCACCCTGTGTGAAATAAATGGCATATCTACTCTAGCTTCTTTCAGAAGTGAGGAGAGTGTTCTGTGGGGTGTATGTTACTGATGGATTGTTACAGGGCTGAAAATAAAGCCTCAGGCTTTGATATTGCCCTGTTGGCTATTCCTAGGCAGTTTCCCACTCATGGTTGTTCTTGATTTCATCCTGACTTGCCTAGTTCGTGTCTGTGTAGTGATGAGGCATCTCACATAGGATTTTTGCTTCCATGCCAGCAGCCAAGCATTCCAAGCTCTCTTTATTTATCCATAGTAATTTTGCTTCCTGCTTTTCTCTTTGCTAGAAGGATCACTGTGATCTTGTTGCACCATTTAAAATTGAGTTAATCATTGTTGGAATCTGGTTTAATATACCAGTGCAAGTTTGGACTTCCAAGGTGTCTGTAATCATTCTTCTTCACAGGTAACTAAAGAACTTTAACACAAATGTGTTTTATAGTGCCTTAAAAAAAAACCCCAAACCCTGTAATGAAAGAAACTCCTTAAGTTGTTCTGAGCCTTTAAAGAAAAATGGCTTACTGACCTCTGTTCTCCAAGGAAGTTGTTACTTATCTCTTTAATGCATGACTTAAGAAAGTGACCTTTTACTTGAACATGTAGTTCTGAGCCTCTTAGATTGAAGTCTGATTGATTGCATGCTGTTTCCAGAAAAGCATTCCGTGAGTTTGTTGTGTGTATCAATGAACAACATTTCCAGTAGTTTGGATTTTAGTTAACAGTAGTTGTGTCTGAGGGCTTAAGAAAAGCACTTACATCTACTAAATAGTGGCATTTTATTTATGGGGGGGCAAGGGGTAAAAAGCCTGTCGTTTTCACTCACTATTGACTTCACAAGATGACTAAAACTTGTGAATTCCTTTGATCATCTCTGAGTACAGAAAGAACTCTTATCTGGGGCTGGGTAACAAGATCACTTTTTCTGTCACCTCTACTCAGGTATGGCTATCAAAAGTGACTTAGTGATGTCTTATGATCAGTTCTGTGAAACTGAAAGGCTATTTAACAGATTGATGTGAGTGCCAACAATAAATTCCTGCCCAAGGAGGAATGTAAGGAATTATTTTCCTAAAGAAATACTCAGTTGTTCTGGATTAGAGACCTCAGAGATTCTTTCTGTAAGAAGCATAGCAGAAGTGAGAAGTCTCATTTTCAGCAATTACATGGAAGAAGGAGAGCCCCATAGAAAAGTGTGAATGTTGTCTTCCCTTCTGGCAGCTGGCAGAGCAGAAAATTGATGCAGTAGGGAAATGAGTGAAATTTTTAGGAGGAACCATATGTCCACGTCACAGTTCTTAAAGTGAAATTTATAGTGTGTTTATGAATCTGCTGTGTTAACTAAACTCCAGTTGATACAGCAGCATACAGCTTAACTATTTGTGCTTGCTATTCCAGTTAATGAAAATCAGAGACTTTCTTGTTAAAAATAGAAGAGAAAACAACCCCCCCAACCCACTAAAGTGCTTGTGATTAGCTTGAATGAGACTTTGTTTTGATATTGTTCATTCCTATTTAGCTTGAATCTGTAAAAAAAAAAAAAATAAAAAATAAGGTCCTCAAATACAACAACAATTAAAAAAAAAAACCACAAACCAACAAAACAAAACCTTGTAATGAAAAATCTTAAATTAGCTTTTATCAACTGGAATGGAATATTCCTGGTATGACTAGTGTGCGTTGTGGGGTTCAAAGTCCGGTGTAGAGCAAACAAAGTATTTTCAGACTCTGCACTTTCAACTTCAGTGGTGTTTCATTTCTGAAATGTGATGACTTGGGTGTCTCTTTTTGAAAAGAAGTGTTACTTAATTCTCTTGAATTACCTGTTACACCCAAAAGTTTGGGGGATGATTTTATGTGTGTGTCTGTTCGGGGACACTAGATCTTTTGAAAGTATTTTGTGTGTCCTTTAATTTAAAATACACGCAATATAGGAAAAAAACATTGTCACCTGATACAAATTACTGTGATCTAATGTACAGACTGTCTGCTGTCATTGTCATAAAAAGAATTTAAACTGAACTGCTGTTGCTTGCTTTCTGGCTTAAAACTGATTTGAGTGCACTGCATAAGGAATATTACTGTGTTATCTGTGACTTTTCAAATATCCACATATTTCAAATTTCCACATATCTAGTACCTTCTGATGATTAATGTTTTCCATTAATTCTTGTGTGTACTTTCTTACTTCAAAGATGACAATACAAATTATGTCCCTGTATAACGTGACAGTGGGCCAACCTCATGTCTTTACACTGTAAAATAAGAAGTGCATTTGCATTTGACAAATGAGAAATGAACCTGAAAACTAATAAAATAGGTCTAAAGTGTATATAAAACAGGAGAATGCATTGAAGCAATGTCTTCCTAAGACTTTACTTAGTTTCTTGATTTTGTAGAGCATAAAGTCCCCCTATGTTTAGAGCTTGGATTCCACCTCTCTATTTGTATTTTGTATTTATTTATTTATTTTAATCTTGAAGGTATATGATCTTTCTTTTGTTGAAAATGTACCTCACCTGAAACTAGAAGGCTAGAACTTTTTAGTTTTCTGTATTTATGCTCATTATTCACTTTCTGAGGTAAGTTTAGTCTGGCATACTCTTTGATACAACTCTTGACAGGCTAGGAACTTTTAAGTACAACTTTTCTATATATGATCTGATAAAACATGGTAAAATGTTACAAGATACAGATATGTCTCGTGTAGTATGTTGTTCCAGTTAAAGCTGCCTAAATCTTTATTTTTCTACTTTAGACTGAGTTGAAAAGCAAGATAAAGGGCCAGTTGCTCTCTTATGAAAATGTTAAAAATTGCAGCTGACCTGATGTTGTCTGCATTCTTTTTGCCTTCCAGTGTGGATTTAAATATTTGGCTTTACAACTGCTCATGCTTTTGCTGTGTTATGATGAGCCATAAGAGTTGAGAAGGCATGGCCTATTGGTAAATTCAGCAGCTGCTTCTTCATTCCTAAAATGACTTTTGCTGCACTGCTTTCCTTGAAATGTTGGTATTTTACCGTGATTCAGGCAATATTATTGATAGGCATATGGAACTAACATGTATTCAAAAGTAGGGCTTTCTTGGTTTTGCAGTATGATGGAATATATTGGCTTGTATCTGGATACTATATATAAAGTATGCATCTTTAATCATCACTTTTTATCGTGGCAATTTGTTCCAAGACACTCAGACTGAAGTATTGAACTTTTTTGGAGTACAGTGACAGCCACTGTTCAAAACAGTGATACATAGGGTATGAAGTTGTTTTTTTAATAGAGTTTGGAATACATAGGTAGTTAACCAGTTAAAATATTATATTATTCATTCACATTTTGAAAAGAAGATATAAAATTTTGCCTGACATAACTCATGGATAACTGTAAGTAAGTGTAAGTGCTGTGATGGAGTCATCTATTAAACTAAAGAACACTACTTTGGAGGGGGAGAGTATCGAAGGTCCAGTAAAAGAATTCTTTCATTTACTTAATATTTCTTTTGTAATTTCTGAAGTTATGCTTGCTTAATTGCTTGCTTGTGATTGGTAATATTTCACTGGTGGTGGCAGCAGGGGTAGTAGCAGTCCAGTCCTGTGTGCATCAAGAATTGTTTATGTAGTTATATGGAAGTAGTCTGAACACAGATTTGAGGCTTGTATTTCAATACCAGTAAATAGTGATGATTTCACTATCATGAGGTGTGCATGCTGTAGCCTGGTATTTAATGGAATACAAAGATATGGAATATAAATATGTAGTTTTCATATTTGCCATTATGCTTAATATATTTTATGAATCATGTTTAGAAAATCTCTAAGTAACTCTGATCTTTCTCTTTCCAAAGATGGGCAAGATAAGCAGTGAAATTATATCCATGACTTTGCATTCTGTAAAAAATATTGATTTGTGCTCTCTGTGTATTGCTGATCTTTTATAGTTTCTTGAGGAATAGGACATTATTTAAAATGATGAATTTTGGTCTGCCACAGAGGAAGCATTATATTATGGATTAAATGCTGCCCTTATCATCTTTGAACCACACTTTTTCAGCTGTCTTGTTACATGCATGCTTTTTTATTTTGTACAGTCTTCCAGTTCTCTAGTTTGAGTTTCTGACAACGAGTAGTTTTGAAAGCTGTACATGTAGTGTTCTTGTCCTGTTTTGGGGTATTGGTCTTAGAATGGTTGTTTCTGAAATGCTGCTTGATTTGAAACTGGATAGGCAGCAAGATCCTTTTTGTTGTGCTCAGTTCCTTCCTGTACTTGGGTTTTTGTTTGCATGTGTGCTCTTTAAGCTTTATTGGCTAGAATTGTCCAGCAGGAGAAACTACATCCACAGTGAACTGAACAGAATATTGTTCTTGGTGTTCCCCATCTCAAAATGCACATGTGGGTAGGCTGGATAGTATAATTAGCCAGTCCTGTGTTTTGTGTGTATTCTTCTCAGCTGGGAGAAATTCTTTAGATGATACACAAGGATTGAAAAAGTGGCTGAGAACTTGCTTTCTATGACTTTGAGTGCATTTTAAAAAAATACAAACTGTCAGGAATAATAAAGCTGGGAAGAGGTACTGTTCAAATTGGCTTTACTGTTTAGCACAGAAGGGTGTGAATGATTCCGTAGATGTATTGCTCTTTTAATTGGTTTCTTATGAGAGAAGGTTGTGCCATCAGATGAGAAGTTGTGACTAGGGATAAACAAGGTCTTAGGATGCATTTTTTTTTTTTTTTTTTAATAGGTATTTCTATATAAATGAATGTTGTGGGGCATGATCTGGCTTGTGATTGAGCTGTTTGATCTCCAAATCTCATGTCCATTGCTTACACTGAATGGATAGAGAGAGTGACATAGAAGTAGTGCTAAGAGCCAGGCATGGAGTCCTGGTAGTCATCAGCAGTATTTCTGTGGGACCATAGCCTGTCAGTTCCCTTAGTAAGTGTGAAGGCTCCTTGACAGTTCTGACAGAACAGCTGCAACTGATGTTACAGAATACTAGCAACTAATTGTTGAGGCATTTGCTGCTGATTGTTCTAGCCACTGTCCAATAAAAAATGAATTTTTGCTAGCTTCTTGACTAAAATTTTCATGTGCACATTGATGACCAGTCTTTCGAAAAGTGGTTATTACACTAACTTTGCACTGAGTACAGCTTTGTCACGCTTTTGCTACACTGCTGTGTGTTCAGCCAATACCAGAATGTGAGATTAAGATCTTAGAATACTCTTGAACAATAAAAGGAGAGCAAAACTGCATGACCAATATCTTCAGCCTTCTCTAACTTCAGTAAAACTGAATTGTGTGTACTACTGCCTTCAGTACCATGGGAAGATTGTCCACCTAATTGCTTCCTTATTTTTTCTTTTTATATGTATCATCCTTCAAAATGTATTGCGGGATTTCTGTCAAATACAGAAGAGCATTTTCAACAGAATGCTAAGTCCAGTTGTATGAGAACAGAAGTTGCTTCAGCTTCATCAGCACAATTTAAAACCTAACATGTTCTAAGTAGTTTAATCTGAAAAAAACAACCCATCCTTAAAACCTAACTATGTTCTATGTGGAAATGCTCTATTTATTTATTGAGACTTAAGTATTTGAGGACTCCTTGTAATGGATTATGTTGGTAATACTACCGACCTCTTATATAGTGCTTTTTATGAATGAGTGTGCAAAAGTATACTGGTGTAAATAAAAGTAAAGTCAGGTTTTTTCCTTTCTAACTTTCCGACCTCTCAAATACAGTTACAGCTAGAAAGTGTGGCAGTGAGTACTAGGAATCAATCCTTGGTCCGTGTCACCAGCAGTGTTTAGTACTGTAGCAACAGCGATGTGTGGAAATATTTCACAACTTTATTCCACTGACTTTTGGTCTTGTTTTTCTTTTTTTTACAGAAGGTACGCTTTTCTCATTTGTTTTTCCTTACTTGAAGAGGGGTGTGGAGTCTTGTGGTTGGATTTTTTTGTTGTTTGTGGGGTTTTGTTTTTATAAGAAAATGTGGTTTTGAGTTTTTCCTTCCAGTCTTCGACTTGCAAAGTTAAATTTTAAATGGCATGCTGCCTTTTGTATACATGTAATGTTGTCAAATCCAAAGTGCACTATTGTAAGTCTTGATCTATCTAAATATTTCTTGACCTTTTTAACAGTGTATTTCTTTCTGCTATCACTTCCTTTTGGAATAAGAAAAACTAATTTGTTTTAGATGAATCAGAAAGTTTATATAGAGAAACTTGGATATATGTACACATTGCTTGGATTGTCTGCTGCACCCTGCAGATAGTTTAGTCTTAACCTTTCCTGTGATGGGAAGGCGAGGTCTTGTGGTTCTTTTCAGTACTTGATTATGAGAGGGGAGTGATGATGTGTTTATACTTATGTGTGAGCTTTGCATCAAGAAACCTCCAATATGAACTTGTGGACTATTTCTGTGTTTAGACATGACATTAACTACTTTTATTTACTTACATCCTGAGGCTATTTTGAGTGTGACATCTGAAATATTTTGCCTAGCAGTGTCAGCAAGCATAGGGGGGGTTCCTAAAATTTTCTTTTGTGCTTTATTAAATGTTTGGGTTGTCTTTAAAGTCTGATTTTGGTCCACTCCAACCTGCAAAATCAATTTGTCAATGAACTTCTTGATGTTCCAATTTATACACAAGTCTATGGAGATTAAATGCACCAGAAGTGCTCAGGGATTGTTAAGACCAGGTAATAGCTCAATGTTTTTATTTTCATGAAATTTGACCTTTTTAAAATCTGTTGCTTTGAATTATGTCAAATGCTTTCAGCCATTGAGTCATGAATAACATAATTCCATCTCTTATTCCTCTTCTAATACATCTATGTGCCATGCAAATTCAGATGCCTTGGTTTTTTTAGGGTGGACTCTGTTATGTTCTCTGTTACTTTATTTTAAAGGCCCAAAGTTAACTTCCTGTGTTTATGCTTAGAACCAACCGTCTTGTGTCATATCAGGCTGCAGTGTGAAAACCCGTTTTCCTCATGGAAGACTGTGATGTGAAACCTAGTGTGGGACAAGCCCTGTTATATTGCTAGCAGTCTTCCTGAAAAGCATTGATCAAAGTGTTGTTGGATGCTAAGCTTAAAATCAGAAAGCACCAATCATGTTCTGAAAATGTTTTGCTAAAGTTAGGCTACCTGTGTTAAAATCTGATTTTATTTTTCATTGGTTTTACTGATGATATGATATTAGTTGAAAAGCTGGAGTTCTACCTTACCCTGCTTTTCCAGCTTTTAAAGAAGTTCCTTGTTTGTTTCGTTGACGAGGAACCAGTTTCTTTACAGCTTTAGACCTACTTTTACTACTGAGTAGAAGGGGAGATTAATGTCAGGGGATACCTTTACAAAAATCTGCATTTCTAGGGACAGGAACATGTTCTCTACCTATCCCTCTGCATGCTTTAGAGTTAGTCAAGTGAGCTACCTACTGTGATGTAAATGTACAAGATGAGATGCCCTGACCTCTGTGAATGCGCTTTAATCTGCTTCTCATGAATTAAATGGAGAAAGAAAAAACAGAGGCGGTGATTTAATAGTAAGGGCTGTAACACCTTGTCTTTGGGATGGAAGGACAGCTCTAATTCTGAAAGATGATGATGGATAAAGTCTATTACCTGTACAGATTTTGGGACCTCCAAAGAAGGAGCTTCATGTCAGTCCAGTGTTTCCCACCTTGCTGATGCAAACAGGTATGTGGCACTATCAAACATACCATTCCTGTAGTCTGGACCTGCTCCCTGGCAGAAGTTATAAATAAGTATACGTAACCTTTAATTATATATGTTAGTAATTATAAGCTACTTTTACTGCAGAGATATGTTGGGATGCAGGGAGAATGTGAAGCTCCTGGTGGAATTAAATTTATAAATGGAAAACTGATTTTTTTTTTTTTCTTTGGAGGGGAGTGGGGCTTGTAAGCCTGCTCTGATCTGTCACAAGCTGTCACTTTAAGATGTGCGAGGCTGTAGCTTCTGTCAGCAAAACTTTATAAATCCTTTGGAAAGATAATAGGTAGAAGTTGCCAGCAAGACTTAAACCTGAGTGGGTGGTTAGAGGCCTGAAGAAAGACAGGAAACCAACAAAAGCCATGAAGTAATTAATTGTTTCTTTAGGCTTCATTGTAAATCCTTTCATGGTGCTGCTTTTTTGATTTAATTTAACTTGAGATAGAGAACTAAGATTCAAGCATCGTAATATGTTCTACAAAAAAAGAAACTAAAAAAGTGTTCTAACCAGGTCACACCGCACTGTTATCAATCTGAGGAAATAAAGACTGTAGGCTAATGGAATATTCAACAAACTTCTACATGTGCATAAACTATTTCATACTGCAGTAGGCAAACACAACTTGGAGATTATTTTACTTGTAAATACTGAGGTGCTAATGAATTGAGAGACTTATTGTAATGTGGGTTTTAAACTGGTCGCTGTTACCTACATTTTAAATAGTTACTTTTGCCACTTCGACGCATTTTGGCTACAGCAAATTCATGCAGATCAGTTCTTTCCTTCCAGCCCTTGTCCTTAACAAGATGCGAATGTAGCCCGTGTAATTACCATTTCTACTGTCACAAATGACATTCTTTATACAGGGTGGTCAACTCAGTACAGTAGCTTTAGCAGTAAAAATAGTCATTGTAGTACACATTCCACTTTTAGTGTTCTGTAGTTTATTCATCTGGCTCAGTCTTTATACCAAAGAAGATATTTTTGAGGAAAGAAAAATAATTGTTCTTTTGGGATGTTCAGAAAAAAAATTCTCTCTGAGGCTTGCCAAATTGTTACACAGCTGTTAAGATGATATAATGTTTTTTTGTTTGACTAAGGTTGTAAATAAGAACTTCCTTCCTCCTGCATTTATAATAGATCTAGCTGTGTGCAGAATTTGTGATAAATTTCTTCCAAATTTCTCTTAAGGGAGAGTACCTATGAAATGCTTACAAACTTCAACATGCACTTTCTATTTGCTTATGAAGTGGGTGACCTAATTTTCTGTGAACTAGATATAACCTCCTCCCCTAGTCCTGCCAAAAGAGTATATATCTAGAATAAGAGTTTGTCCTGGTTTTATAAAGCAGAAAAATACTCATCTGTGAGAATTCTTGATCAGAATACCCTTGATCTTGAAGGAGTTCACAAGGGTGAAGTTACAGTGGAGCATACTTAGACTTCAAAAATGGGCTCAGAGTGAAAAGTAGGTTCCGTTTTGTGTATGTTGGGTATTCCTGCATTTGTTGTGAGCCCTGTTTCCTGCTTCTTTCCAAATTATACTGAAGGAAATAACAGCACTGGCTTGTCAGCCTTGTGGACACAGGCTTAAGTGTTTTGGAAGGGAACTGAGAGTGGCTGCAGCGATATTGTGAGCTGAGGTAGTATTTTGCCTTAGGAAAGGCTTGGACCTTTGAGCATGATGCAAATTCAGTATGTATTACAGTAAGCTCGTTTTTTAGCCCTGTTTTTCTAACTACTTTTTAATGTTTAGAAATTGCATATAATTGTTTCATGTGAAGACATGAATTATGTTCTGTAGGAAAAAACTGAGGCAGTGTGTATTAATAAAATAATGCTTCTATAAAAGGTTTGGGTTTTATTAATATTGTAGTATCAATACATCTGTAAAAGGTGGTTTTATTTTTTATTTGAGTATTTTTTTAACAATATTTTAGTAATATTACATTTGTAGCAAGGAAAAATGAAGGAATTAAAATACCTGACTAATTGAGAAAAGTCATCTATAAGTTAGTCTTCTTGTAAAGTTTTCCATTTTTCCATTAAATTCAGGAAAGAATGAGCCCTGATGGCTTCTGTTATTAAGACGTGATGCCAAAAAGGCAAACATGTTTGTTTCTTGACTAACTTAATTGAAGTTTTCTGAAGATTGTGGGTTTGATTCTCCATTATGTAACAAAATAATAATTACAGTAGATATGTTGCCTTATCACCTTTAGAGCCAGCTATTCGGAAGACAAAGACCCTGCTTTCAGTGGCAACAAACTGCGCAGAGTATCATGAGAAGCCATAGCCACAGCTGAGAGTGTAGTTGTCTGGTAGCCTTGTTTGAGTACTGAGCTCTTTACACCTGTTAAAATAAGAAATTTCCAAGATTTCATTTGAGTTAGGAGTGCCTTGAGAGTATACTACTGAGATGTGTCTGTGCTGGACAAGGGCAATGGGAAGTGGTCATTCTTACTTCTCCGGGAAACAGAATATGGGTCCCTCTTCATCTTTCCATAAGAGAAAGATGATTTTAAAAACTTAAAAATTGTCTGTAGTTGCAATTTGGGTTCTCTTTAAAAAAATAGAGTTAAGGTATTCAGGGATCTACAGCAGGGTATCCTTATAAGTACTCTTAACAATAAGTAAAGGTCTAGCACAGGATATTTTTAAAAGTGTCATTCCAAAGCAATTTTGCAGTCTTGACCCTGGCAATGTGGGGGAAAGATTTGAAAATTCTTACTTTGCCTGAGACACTCCGGACTTAGCTTGGCACTGTTAGTGTGTCTGGTCTGTACACAGAATAGTGTGAGCCCTTAGTATTTTTGTGAGCCTTTGGTATTCTTTGCTTGGAATTATGAGTAGTTTGGTTTTTTGGTTTTGAGGGGTTTTTGGTTGTGGGTTGTTAGGGTTTTTTTTGTGGTGTTTTTTTGTGTTTTTTTTTTTTTTTTACTAGTATTTTCAAAATATTAATATATGTTGAAGTATTCTTATGAAAGAATTCAAATTTAGGTGTGTCTGAAAATACTATGCCATATAAAGGCATGCAGATACTGTGTTTTCATGTCTTGTGCCTCAGAGCTACAGAGTTAACACTAAAGTTTTCTGTATGCAGAATTATTAATGTATTTATGGATAGTAATGTTCTTTTTTATTTTTGTCCTCCCAAATTGTTCCAACTTTGGTTTAAATGTAGTCTTCTCTTCAGTAACTTGATAGGTACTAAAGTACTATCGTATTTAGTGTTAAATGTTTGTAGTGAAAAGTACAAGCTTTAAATGTTTGTAGCTAAAGTAATTTATTATGACTTATCTGTGTTACGAAATCAGTAAAATGAACCAATTTTAATATACATTTAATAGACATAAATATACATCAGTACAAATGCAGTAAAATTATAACTGGTTTTCAGTGTCTTGTATGTGTTTGCATATGCTCTACAGTAGGTAGCATTTGAAATTTTCTCTGTACTAATCGGAAAGGTGGCCTTTTCTATTTATTATGAATTTAAGAATGTAAGCCAAGTGTGTGATTTTTTTTTTTTTTTTTTTTTTTTTTATAATATACTCTGTGAGCTAGATGAGGAGTTGCAAGTTAAGAGGTGAGTCCGTTACAGGTGAGCTTGCTGCTGCCAGGAAAGGGTACTTGTTTGTTTCTCTGTCCCTTCTCCCAGATGTCTGGAATGAACCCAAAAGAAGGGTTGGATCTAGTATTTGCTTAGTCTAAGTGTAATCTATTTCTGCTTGCTAACTTAGCAGAAAGATTATTTTGATGTTTGGAGTGTTGAGTGAGTTTTCTGGTGGTTTAGAAAGTTGAGCAGGTTCAGTGATGTTCTGGGACTAAGTAGTAGCAGATGGAGGGGGCTGAGAGTCCTTCCCTTTTTTGACTGCAATGAGGTATTAAGCTGCTTCAAGTTTTAATGTCTAAGTTCTAATTTTAAACTCTAGGAACAGGAGCTTAAGAAAAATGTCAGGAAAGCTTGTAGAAACATTTTCCCAAAAACTCTTTTGGAAAGTTGGCTCTGGAATAGAGGGAAAGATAATTTCACAGTTTTGTTGCTTCTGAGACAGTTGTGTCAAGTGTTTCCTAAAAGCAAAGAAAATATCCGTGCAAAATATGTTGACTTTGTTGTGTTGGTTGGGGATTTTTGTTCTTGTTGTTGTTTTCTGCTTTAATATCCTGCAGCTCTTAAATGCCAATAACAATAATAAATTGAATTTCTCAAATTCTTTGCTAAAAACAAGTGGTTTTAGATTTTCCCAGCTGATATAGTTATGGGTGTGTTTGATGAATGAGTTGATCATGCAGAGTAATCCAGGTAGGAGGTAGGCTGCCCTTTTCATAAATAGCATGTTCCTGAGAGTAGGTAAAATTGGAGGATTTGATATTGGAAGTATCTTAAAGTTTTGGTGCTCGGCTTCTTCATCTGAACGGTGTATTTATCCCAGGAGAAGACAGGAAGGAATAAGGAGGAAGTGTGTGCTGCAGCACCTTCTTTTTTACTTTTTTGTAAACAGCAAAATTATTTTACTCACACTTCAGTGTTCTTTCCTCTCATCATCTAAATCTGTCTTACATTGAGCTATTGATTTACTGCAGCATCAAACTTACATGAAAGAGAAGAATAATTGAATTCTGAGTCATAGAACTTCCAAGTGTGTTTATAAGAAAAATATAATGTGAAACATAATGCACAGTGATTATGTGTGTGTGTGTATAATAGCTGCATTCAGCCACCTGCTTAGGATTATCCTTCACTGAATAAAAAACTCAGTTTAAAAGTTGATGCAGGGGATTTGTTTTAGTCAGGAAACTTTTTGGAAAAATACCTTGAAACTTAAGTTTGAGTGCCATTGTGGACTCTGACTCAAATGAGTTGGTTTGGTTTTTTTTTTTTCTCCCCCACAGTTGCAGTAGCAAACCACTCTTTAGTTTTCATATGCAAGAAAAGTTCTATTCACAAAGCTACCAAGTATTGTGGCAGCAGCCTTTACAGTAGTTGTTTATGTGACTCAGGTGCTGAGCTGTTTAGACAAGGCCTCTGCATCTTAGGATCTGAACAGTGTTTCTTAGGAATGCTGGCCTAATCCCATGAATTTAAATCTTTCCACTTAAAGTCCTTCCTTAACAAGACCCAGCTGTCAGCCCTGTCTTCCATGTTGGTTCTGCTGTATAGAAATTTCATGTTCACTTCCGCAGTAGCATGACTTACACTTTCTTTTTTCCTTTTTGCTATGGAAGCAGATTTTGTTACTTTTTCAGGAATGTGTGCTTTAAAATATTGATTCTATGTTAAATATTTACATTTATTCTTAATCTCTACAATTAAATTCTAGATAAAGTCCTTTTGGTATGCATCAGTTGATGCTTAACTGGCTTTTAGACTGCTCTGACCTTTGACATAACAAAACTTTTTTTTTTTTTTTTTCTATATTGAAGCTGCTTTCTTGCATTAAGTGCTTTTTTCCAGGGAGTAGAGTCAAGAACTGGTGGTTTTCCCCTTCTCTCCCTCACTCTGTGCTGCCAAGTTTTCTTTAGAAACTGAAGTAATGGGGCTTTTCAGTATGAACATGTATCTGTAGAGCACATCTTATATACTAAAGTATTTAAAAAAATTAATGAGTTTCAGGACTCTTGAAGCTAGAGATTAAGGCAATGCTTAGATTCCTCTTAGCAGTCTGTGGCAAACTTGATTGCTTTATACCTCAAATTGCTGATACTGGTTTGAGTTATGCGGACTTCTTGGTTTAAGGTAATTAAACCATCCTTCCAGAGAAAGGATGTGGAATTGACAGTAGAAACAAAATCCCAAGAGAAGAAAGTATTGAAAAGAAAAAATGCAGGGAGAAATATTGTCAGTTTTCTCTGTTTTCCTTTAGACATTTATGAGAATTTTTCAGTGACATTCTGCTAAAATGGCAGATAAGAATTAAGTTGTATTTTCAGTCTGTATCAGTGGTGAAGGTGGCTTTCAGTATCTCTCACAGACCGCAGCAATTTGTGCAGGCTTTACTAGAGAATAGTGATGGTGGAATTGTTACAGGCTTTGGCACCTGTGCTCAACCAGAGGTCTTGTGGAACTTATTTTGTGGATTGAGATCACTGCTGGAATGGCTTCTCTCATACTATTTGAGGAGAAAAAGAGAAGCATTGAGAAGAAGAGTTGTGCAAGTGTAGGACTTCCTTCAAGGGATTTATTTTCTTTTTCTTGCCTTGTGGAGATGTCAAAATACAACTTGGATTCTTCCAGTAGGAAGAAGGAAATTGATGAGTTGCAGTTTATGCAGCAGGAAGATGGCTTTCTGTGTTGTTATTGCCTGTGAGATTTATGGAGATTTGATATTGTGCCTAGTCACCTCAAGACCCAAGGGATGATGCTGAAAAAGTACCCTCTTGAAGCAGTGGTGGTTGTGCAGTTGTAAGATTCATAAGCATGTTTTTGCATCTACATCCCTATCGTGCAGAACTTGTCTGTACTGCCTCCTTTTCATGCCACATAGTTGCTCCCAAATTTGATTGTGTGACTAAGGCCCCTTTGGTCCATGTGCCTCACATCACTACCTAGTGAGCAGTGTTGTTTTAATGCCAAAAGCTCCCCTCACCTTTCCTGTCATGGAAAATTGCCCCATTCCTGCTAATTTCCAACCCTTCTTTTCAGTCTTGACTGCTAGGACTTATTTCTGTCCAGTGCCCCACATCAATCTTACTCTAGCTAGACTCACAAGGCTCTTCTCTGTGCAGTCCTTTCGAGCCTCCCACAAGGCACACCTTTTCCATGGAAAAACTTCTCCTTACAAAGTGTTTCTTTTCTAGTAACGTCATGATGCAGTACTGTACATCCATTTTTTTCCCTCCAGAGTTGACTGGCAATTTAAACACTTGAGTCTTGTTTTACTAGTGACTTAAAATATAAAATCAGTTGAGCCGGGGTAGCCTGTCATTTAGGTACGTTTTGGTTTAAGGCAGTGTTGTTGTTGCTGTTCTGCTTGGCTTGTTAGGAGTAGGGTTATGTTGTTTTGTCATGGCTAACTATAAACAACAAAATGTATTGACTCATAAATGCTAAGAATGAAACACCTATGTAGTTTAGGTGTATCAAACATTCATTTGTGGGTTTTCCAAAAAATATACTGTCGTGGGGTTTTTTTTTTGTTTGGTTTGGTTTGATTTTTGGTGTTTTTTTTTTTTTTGGTGGGTTTTTGTTTGGTTGGTTTTTGGGTGGGTTTTTTTATTTGTTTTGGTTTGGTTTTGTTTCCCTGGAGATGGTAGTTCCAGCTCTTCACAATATAATAATGTACCACAGTGTACCAGAAATCAACTTGTAGCCTGTTGCAACTGAGGTCAGTGTAAAAAATATATGTGCAGAATCACAGAATTGCTAGGGTTGAAAGGGCTCTCTGGAGATCAGAAGGGCCCTCTGGAGATCATCGAAACTTTTATATGAAAGCTTATATAAACAAACAACATCTTCACAGGTTGTTTTATTATACCTAAAGCAATACTCTTCCATTATTTTTTGAACTGCGGTTCATAGGCTGTCACTAGGTGCTTGTTGAAAGGGATTTGGCAACTTCTTCTGAGTCTAGATAGTACCCACATATACAGCTTGCCAGCATCTGGTGTGGTATCTTAAGTGGATATTGGCATAATGATTATTTTTAACCTCTGAGAGGGTCCCTTGAACAAAAATTAGTTTTTAACTGAGCTGAAGCATAGAGTAGCTCAGAGTCTCATGAACAAATACTCTCAGCTGCTTTGTAATTTGACCTGTGACCTAAGTGATTTTTTTGCACCTCCGTCCTCCTGTTTGATCATTCATGTATACCGTCTTCTGCAAGCAGTGTTAAGATGTCCAGCTTTTACATGTAGTTGGCAGTTACTTGCTTTATTTTGCTTTCTTATGGTTGAAAGACAGCCTAGTAGATATATAAAAATGAATTTGAGTTTTTTGTTCCTG
Source organism: Coracopsis vasa (assembly GCA_026283785.1). Lineage (NCBI taxonomy): Eukaryota > Metazoa > Chordata > Aves > Psittaciformes > Psittacidae > Coracopsis > Coracopsis vasa. Next base: position 36,058 of record JANHGB010019019.1, on the reverse strand, counting down.
ATGGAAAAAGACATTATAAAGGCACAACCAACCAGTCTGTAAAGGCACGTGAATTTTATAGTGATCAGTTTGCAAGTGCTTCTTCCCTTCTCAAGTGCAAGGTGAGCCTAAAGAGCTGGGCCACAGCTACAAGAATATTTGGGTATTTCCAGTGATCTATCTGTAAGGCCAAATGCTATAATAAAATTAATTGCTATTCTTAGTCTGCCAATGGAGAAAAGAGGCTACATAATCCTTTCTGGAATGCATGAAGTTGCAAGATGCAAGTAAGCACATTGTGCTTTCTAGTGTTTTTTTTTCTGGATTGAAGAGAGGATCCACAGCGAAGTGTGGTAGGTTGAGTACCTGTGAGGAGGTATCATTCAGGAAGTGACCAGAATGACATGAATGTACAGCACCTGTGCACATGCTAATCTCACCTGCTTCTGTTGTGTTATTAAATTAATGCTTAGTTTAGGCAGTAAAGTGGTTTCCTTTAAATGCAGCTGACAAGTGTTTTTCAGTGTCCATTAAGTTTAACTATGGATGTATACAAAGCCATTCTTTCATGATGTGTTTCTTCTCATGTATTGTTTGAGATATCCCCCCCTATAAAGGGCATATCTCTTCATGCAGTTTCATGCATCTTGGTTCAGTCTTCCCAATTAAGAATGTTTCCTTACCAATTGCACTAACATAAAGTCCCTCTTTTTGCATTGCCTGCAAATAGAACAGTCAATGCAACCTGCATTTTTAACAGCAAGGACAAGAATGGAACTGTATACAGCCTCAGAGGAAGAGAGAAGAAAGTAGATCTGCATCCCAAAAAGATATTTTGCACGTTCCAAAGTGAAAACTGAATGGGAAGAGATGCTACAATAGCATTTGTGTTATGGTAACTGCATAATGAAGATTCTGGAAAATTGGAGCTAATGTATGTTTTTAAGTACATTTCTGCCTACTGAAAGCAGAATATACTTTAATAGAGATTTAAAGCTATACATAAAACATATATCTGCATTACCAAAAGATGTTTTTCTTGTATCTCTGTTGAATACTTCTTTTGAAGGCTGTTGTATAGCCCTCCTACAGAATAAGACAGCCTTGATTTTGTGTGTTATTGCTTGGTTTTGATTTTTTTTTTCTTTTTTCCTTTTATTAAAATTCAGTCATATTAGCAGCTATAGAGGAAAGAGAGGTCCAAATGAGACATAGCAGAATTGTTAGACCTTTTGCATTATCATTTGGACTGTTGCTAGCAGTATGTCTGAAAGTGTTGTCCTCATTGCAAAATAAATCAATCCTTTTTTTAGGCTATGTAAAATACCATGCATGTTTCTGTGCTTTATTTTTAGTCAGATTTTATGCAGAATGATGGTGAAGGTTAAGTTATGGATGTAGGCAGTTTCCTTCTTGTCTCTTCCTAAACTGTAAGAGGTTTGCTTTGTATTCCTTGTCTTGGCCGTTATCTGGAAAATGGAAATCTTCCTTTAATCTTCAAAACATGTCTGGTATAGTTGTGATGATAAATGCATACTAAGGTATTAGAGGTTTGCATTTTTACTTACATCATTAAGCCCTTGGGAAGTTTCAGTAAAAGTTCAGGCATCTAACTTCTTCGTTTCTTTTTCTAAGGTTTTGTATCAGCTTTAGTAGAGCTTCAGGCTGGCTGATCAGTATGTGCAAGTCTATCACGTCATTAGGAGATGTGCACTTCTGGATCTCTCATCCACTTCCTTTGTGTACTCTGGGGGTAAAAGGATTGCCTACATTGCCCTTAGTGTTCTCATATAATTTGCAGCTGTATGTTAGGATAATAGCTGTAATTGAATTTAATGTCATGCTTTAGGACTTAAGTGAGTTGCCTGCTGTGATCAGGAATGTTTGTCTTCTCCCTGTGCGGCTGCACATTTCCTCCCTCTTCCTCCCTTCACAATTAATGAACTATTTAGTGGTGTTACGTTTTCCTGAAACGTGTGGCCACAGCTAGAATTGGGAAAGCAGAGCAAGGAGCCCAGTGATCTGAGGTAGGGAATCCTCATCCCAAGATGCTTGCACAGTCTGTCTTGCTGTGTACGCAAACAAGTGTCTAGAGTTGGCTGAAATCTGTTCTGCCACTATCCCTCAGACCAAATTAGCAAGAAATGATTAAGAGTTTTTCTTTTTTCTTATCTGTGTGGACCAGAAATAGCTCTTTGAGGCACCTGAAATTTATTTTGCTTAGTAATTTTTTACATAGTGTAGAGAATCCATCAACCTTCAGCCTGGGGGGAACTTCAATGGCCTGCAACATATAGTAAGTGTAATCTTGGGGATTTATAGGGAGGATTATTCTGAAAGAAAAACTTGGGGCTGAAATAGCAGAACTAGTTGTGGGTCACTTGTGGTTCTTCAGTGAGTAAGAAAGAGATGCATTTTAATGAGCATTTACTTGAGTAAAATTTGCTGTTTATCAAAAAACCTCAAAAACAGATGGACCTGATTGTGTTGTCTTCTTCAAATACTGTCACAAGTGTGTTCAAAGTATACGTTGTCTGGAGTCAAGCATAAATAACCACCTTAAAGATTGGAGTTTGTAAATTCTCAAATTGTGTAATAAAGCTTACCTTGTCTGTGAAACCTTTTTTGGACGTCTAGCTGCCTTTTGTCAAGATTGCAGCTGCTATAAGGTATTTTTGTTTCATGTATAATACAAAATGCATCCTCTGTCTTAGTAGTACTTCCTACTAACAGCTTAAAAAGATTAGTTATATAAAGAAATTATTTACAGACATATACTTCTTGAAGGCACTGCGTTAAACTTAGTTCTGCCTCTCTTTCTGCATGAACTTATTAATGTTTGTTACTCTTGTTTTGGACATCATTCCAAAGCTAAAACTGAATGGGAATAAATGCTACAATAGTGTTTGTATTATAATAACTGTATAATGAAGATTCTGGAAAATTGCAGTTAATGTATGTTTCTAAGTACATCTTGGCCTACTGAAGGCTGAACATAATTTGAATAGAGATTTAAAGCTATATGTTTCCCTAGCTTCCATAATCTGACTCTGTTTTCGCACTGAAAATTCTCTAGTCTTAGCTGGTAAGACTAAGATGTTGGCTCCTGCAGGTAATGAGTGTCAGTGTTTTAGAGAACACCTGTATTTTATCTTCTGCTTGAAAAATATTTTAGCTAAGGCAACTTTTCGTTTTTATGAACTCTGGTAAAGCAGGTTTTTAGAACTCTCTGCAGGTTGCCTTAGTAAAGAATCTGCTGTGACGCATGATGTAATCTGGGATGGGTTTTTTTAATGGGAATTAATTTAGTGCCCACTTGGGTGCTCTGGCTGGAATCTTGGTTCAGGAAATGGGACGCAATGATTGATAACCCACCTTCTTTTCAAGGCAACATCTGTTTGGCTAGATGCGAGACAAGCACTGAAATATATCGGAGGGTATAAAGGTTTTATTGTGTGCCTTCCCAGCAGTACAAATTTCAGATGCAACTGGATTCTTCAGTAGTTTCAATAATTTTGGTGTGCCCTAGCTCTTACAGGAAGAAAGATCTTTTAAATGTCTTTCATTATACAAGGGGTCACCCTATAGAGACTAATTTAAAATTTCAGGCTGTAATTATGGTAACCTAAAATAAATATAAACGGTAATAATAATACAAAGACAGCTTAAGTGATAATGAGAAACCAACTCCATGGAATATAGGGTAGAGTTCTGCTTGATCCACTTTGCGTTTTACCTTTCCAAGGTTTCGCACAAAGAAAGTTTGGGTGTGTGGGTGAGTATTTTGTGGGTGGCACATCAGAAATATTTCTCATTGTGTTATTTTAGAAATCAAGAAAATGAAGTAATGTTTTAGTATCTTCCGTTTGTTTATTTCAGGAAATCATGGGTGCCTGTGTCAAGTTAGAGTGGGGGTGTGCAAGTTTTGACAAGGGAAGTCGGTAGCTGCAGGGGATGTGAATATGGACAGTTATGTTTTTCTGTTTCTTTATACTGCTAGCCAAAAGGAGCTTTATTCTTCCATGTTTGTGTTGTTTGTGAGGAGTACTGTGTTTCATGTCACAGCTTAACGCGCTGTCTGCTTAATTCTGAAGATGTGCTGCTGAACCTGTGGAAGAGCTGGGAGCAGCTGTGGTGTGTTTGTGACTTTCCTGGTTAGAATCTCTGGGGATAAATTCTTGAACTGCCTGTTATAATCTGAAAGACATTAACAGTGTTCTTATGAAGAGCACTGAGTTCTAGAAAACCTGTGTTTACTGTATACAGCACTGATGTATTTTGGGGGATTCCAGGAAGAGTGAGACAGTTTGCTTTGATGTTACCATCTGATACCTGATTAAGACTTTTTTCTTCTTCAAGTTATTTTTTCAAACAATTGTTTCGTTAGCAGTTGCTAAACTTTATGTAAGTTATGTGTTCCCTTGTATTGCTATAAATATTTATATACAAACTTATGGATAACGTAAGGAAAAATATTTTCAAGAGCTTAGTGAAAGCATTGTTGTTTAACTGTGCTTAAAATACAAACAGCTACAGGCAAAGGCAAGTTCTTGTACAGGCATGTGCTTAATTTTAGGAGTAGTGTTAGAAATTATGCTGTATATGTTTGGCTGAATAACTTACTTTCAGCAGCTTTTAATTGATATTTTATTGAAACTCTAGCCTGTCTGCAATTCAAAACATGCATTTTCAGACACAAAATTTTCTTTACTGTGGTTTCAAAGTTACATTCTTGCATCTCACCCAGATCAGTGGCTAAGGGAAGGAATATTGTGGGAGTTCTGCACCTCCCAGCTAAACCTGAGAATAAGGCCTTACAGTGACGATGCCTGGTTTTCATACTTGCTGGATTTCTGCAGTCCAGACCAGCTGTCTGATATATAACGTAAAAGACTTGAAAAAGAAATGTGCTCAAAAGGCACATTGCTTTTAAGACTTTTTTTTAGATATTCTTTAATTATTTGTCTTCCTTCTCCCAGTGGCTTTGAAGGGAGGGAAAGAAGAGCAGGAAGCAGGTAGTTGATTTGCATCAAAGGTTGTCACATTCCCTAATAACCTAGTGACCTAGTATTTAAATGCATGAGTAACTATGAACATGTTATGCACCTTAATTATATTTTATATCTATTGATGTGTGATTAGATGCAACTATTTCTTTCTTGGAAAGAAATTAGTTACTTGTCCAGGTAGTGTTTTGAGTGCTTGTTGTTGTCTACTGTATCCCTATAATAGATTGTTACAAAATTCCATAGTTTTTTTTTTTTCTTTTATGAAGAAAATCCTTAGTTAAGTAACAAGCATGAGCTTGTTGGTTGGGGGTGAAAACATCAGTTGCCTGAAAGAGAGATGATTTGTTTTCATTTGGGGGTTTTATGCTGTCAGTTGCCTTTGAACATACTTGAGCATCTCTAGTTTAAAATGCTTATTACAGTGCTTCTGAAATTAGTGAATATAAACGCGTTCTTGTTACTGACCCTTTAAGCACATTAGCATTTGCAGTTAGATATTTATTTTTCTCTGATATCTTCCTATCTTCAATTAAGTGCAGTATAGACAAATCCTGCAGTCACATTCTTTCACAACTACATTTTCCGGTGCAGAATGTTTTCATTCTAAGGAGATATTGTTAAGATAATAAAGTTTCCTATTGCCTTCAGCTGAGTTGACTTAAGGTAAGAACTATGTCTCAAAGTGCAAGTCTGCAGAATACAGTCTCAGTGAAAGACACTTTAAGTATACTTTTGATTATAACTTACTTGCCCCAAAGCTGTTGCTTTCTGATCACAGCAGTTTGTTAGTTTTGGAGTTCTGTGATGGTGTATTTTCTTGAAAATGTCAAAATGGTATATTTGAAGCATTGTTCTTGGGCTTTTCATCTTTCCTTATGTGTTTTGAAATCACATCATCTCATGCTTGCCCTGGCATGCTGAAAGTTGTAATGGCTTATAATGTATCTTTAGTTTTTTTCTAAATTATTGATAAGGTTGTTTTTTTTCCGTACAGTGTAATTGAAGTAGTAGGTAATGACTAAATGTTGCTACTGGTAACTTCTAATGAAAGCCTCGGTCATTTTTCATGAAATAAGATTAGAATATCTTTTAAAAGCTAGAATACTATGCTTCATGCATTTGAAAGTGAACAAACCTAATGAACTGTTTTGGAAACCAGACAGATGACATACAGTGACTATGGCATTGCCTGGCTAAATAGTGTTTCAAACAGATAAAGTTGACTGATGCAGTCTGTAGTGGAAAACAAAATAGTACATAGAATATACTTTAGTTCAGGAAGGACTTGCATGTGTAATACTATGCCATATTGGTACCTTACTTTATCTAGGTATACCGGAATGATGCTGCTCATTTTCATTAAGTTCTGACATACACTTGAATAGAAGGTGAAGTGTTGAAAAGTAACTTGAATCCAGAAATTACTTTGGCACTTTACTGTGTATGAGCTAAGCAGAAGCAACAGCTACTTAAACTCTGCTACCCTGCAAATGCTTTAGGAATGTAAGTGGCTTTGTGGTATCACACTAGAACATTTTATTCCTTTCAGTTTCTTAGATCTAATTTAGTTCTAAATGTCTCCTTTAAACAAACAAACAAAAACTCCAAACCAAAAAGCACAAAAAAGCACACACACAAAACCCACCAAACAGGTGTATCCCCCCAGCCCTTAAACTTATACCATTTTTTTTTCTTTCTTGTTAAAAATAAAAATGTCATATCCTTGGAAAGGTGTGATAACTCTCAGTTAGGTTGTGATTTGCTGAAGTATGGCAGATGTTTGCTGTGAACAACAACAGGCTGTAAAAAAAAAAAAAGTCAAGCTTTTAAATTGGAATGTGCTTTCTTTTTGAGTTGTTACTGGTTTGAGTTCATATGTCAAAAGTTCAAATACTGTTATCTGGTTATTTTATCTCTGCCTTAATTTGTTAAATTAATCCTTTAATTAATGTCCTTTGAGATCTCCTTCCCTTAGTGGAGCTTGTGCTAAGACAGATCCCTTGTACAGAACCAGCAAGTTAATATTAGCTGTTTCTTAAGTGAGACACTATCCTCTGTGTGCCTTTTGCAAGCTCATAGGAAATGCAGCTGACGTTAGGAAGCTTGGGTGGGGACTACAAGGAGCTGGCAAATACTACGAAGTTTAGTGCCAGACATGCTGACGCAACAGTACTTTACTTGTAGAAGTTTTCTTTGGGCTGCTAATTCTGTCTTCAGAGTAACTGGAACTAAAGCAGTGTCTCTGATGCCAAGTTAAAATAGCTAAAGCAACAGTTTATGGGAAATTAAGAATGCCTGTTTCTTTCCACGGCTTACATCCTCAGAAATACTAGAGAAATGAACAAGCTCCTCTCTTAATGAAAGGATGAGTTATGAACAGTGCCATAAATGAATGCACTGCAAAACGAGCCCCATCTAACTTTAGCGTAAGTGGCAAAAACAGCTCAAAGAGGGAAAGGCTAGCAGTGTGAAGTCTCTGTAAATACAGAGCTCTGTCTGTTTTCTGTCACAGTTTCCATTTATGTGATATGGCAGTTCAGTCATATTTCCTAAGACATGCTTTTAATAACTTCCCTTAGCCTTCAAATGAAAATTCTTTACTTCAAGTGTATCTAGACATTGAAAAATGCTGTGGTGTTGAATATGAATGCTGTTACTTAAGGTGATATGGTCAAACTCTGTATAGTGGTTTTTGTCTTGAATTTGCAATATTTCTGGTCCATGTAAAACCTGAAGGAGTAGTAAAGGAAAGCTTTGAAAGGCTGTGAAAGTGGAATCCAGCTTCTGTTTGTTTTGCAGGAGTTCAGGCAGAGTATGAGTTGCTGCTACCCTCCTGTCTCTGTTTCTGTATGTGTGAGGGCTTTCAGGTGACATCATGGAGACAAATCTTGCAGGGGGAGGCATGCCTGACTTATAAAAGATAAAAACTGGTGCAGTGTTGGTGGAAGGATGCAGCTCAATTACATAAGCATATTGGCATTTTTTTTGGACTTCAGCACCACTCTGAGATTGTAGGAAGAGCTTCCTTCCCTTCCCCTGAGTGCTAGAATTACTTAACAGGACCCAAGTGTTGAAAGAAATGAGATTTAGATGGTAAATTTAATCTGTTCAGTGTTTGCTTGGTGCAGTATACCATGCCAGGTTAGCTTTAATGTTATTACCCTTTTTATGGGAAGCAGCTGCATTGTGCTCTCCCACAAAAGTAAAATCTCAGTAAAAGATTCTTTACCTTGAGCAACTGGCTGGCAGTATCTTGCATCCATGAAAGGCACTGGCTTCTGCTGACCCTCAGAATTGTAGATCACCTATGAAGTCTCGTGTTCCCTGATTCTTTTATCAAGGTAAAGTGAAATATAAGCAATATATAAATAGAAGGAAAGGCTATTTTAAAATCATGGAGGTTATTTTGCATGAACTGTTGTCATATGAAGTCAAAACTGGTTTTCTCTATGATCATCTTTATCATCTTTTGTAACATCTCTAGTCAGCTCAATTCTGCAACGCTGATGTATTTCAGACTAAGATTCATCTTTTCCTGAAAATAACATTTAGAAAGTTTGCTTCTAAATCTACAAAATGTAAACTGGTGCTTTCTGAAACCTACGTAGCAAATTGCTGTGTAGCCCATGACTTGACCAAATCAAGCTGTATGGCATGCCATAAATTTTTTTTGTGTTTCTCTTGGTGGCAATCTGTTCCCATGTCTCTCTGGATGTTCTGTAGTACATCTGTAGGAGTTACACTTCTGTAGTGCCTTATTGCTCCCAAATTGTTGCCTGTGTTGTTTTTCCTCCCAGGCATGTAAATTTTCATTCTGAACCAGATCCTGGGTTTAGCAGTGTGACTGTACCAAGGAAGGCATGTGTATCCTAGCTCCACATAAGGGGTCTGAAGGACATGTTTGGGGAAGAGAATAGAGGCTTGTTTAACAAAAGATTAATTTCCTTTGAGGTGATAACAGAAAACCTGTGGAGAACATTAAGTCTTTATCTTGGTCCCTGAAATCTCTTGAATGAATGAGGATTTGATAGCTATAATGGTGACTCTCAGCTTCCAGGGAGGAGTTCCTTTGTTGGGTAAAAATTGTGCATTATCGCTGAAGTGATCTGGACAGTCTCCAAGATTTAAACTGTCTCGGGGGATGTATTGCTGGCATTCTCTGTGGCCTATTTAGGCATTTCTGTTTACAGATGTGTAGAGTCAACTATTTGCAGCACAGGGAGACTGCACTTCCTGTAGATTGAATGGTGTTGCTTAACTGTGGTCAGCTGAATTCCTTGGACAAGAGTTGAATTTTTGTAATGTAAAATCAACAGTCTTTGCCAACAATAGCTGGCAATGAATGCATATGCAAGGCTAGCATGAATTAATTTCTGATGCTGTGTTAAATATTGTGGACTCTGGGTTTTGGTTTTTTCCTGCATGGTTCTGACAAAAGTGAACTGCAAGAATGGCTTTGTAATTATTCATTGCTGCTTTCACACTAACTCTACTTCTGAGCAGGATAATAAACTGTAAATGTATGCAATTTTTGTAAAGCTTATGGACAAATATGTGCTTTGACTTCAGAATGCTTTTTCATAAACTTAGTAGCTGACACCAGATTTATTAGACGCTGATACAATTTGAGTATCAAACTTACACATGTATAATTTCTTTTTTTCAGATGGAGCAATTATCAGATGAAGAACTTGACCATGGTGCAGAAGAAGATAGTGATAAGGAAGATCAGGATCTGGACAAGATGTTTGGGGCCTGGCTGGGGGAACTCGACAAACTCACACAGGTTAGGGAGGTTTCAATCGTCTCGCAGAATAATTCTTTATAAGTATTGCATGTTTCTTTTCAGTTGGATGATAACTACTTAGCACTGCTACTTGCAGCAAAGTAGACTGTAGTATGTGGCCCGCTCAGTACTCTTCAAATGTTTCTAAATTGGCTTGTTTTCCCCATCTCAAAGTTGTTAAAGTCATTTTTCAAAACCTGTTAATTTGATCTTTCCCAAAGGATATGATTCCTTCTGGCAACTATGGAACTGGTTTTTGTCCTCATGTATATAATGAAACACTGACTTAAGCTGGCTAGAGGTAGGCTGTGTCTCCAAACATATGGTTGGACATTGTCTAGCTATGACAGGCAATATTTATTTGTTGCATCTGAAGAGCAGTAGGGAACAAGAGATGTGAATGGTGTCACTGATGACGTGGAAAGGTGCCCTGAAACACCCTAGAAGCCTCGCCATTATTCCAGAGTACCCTTCCTGCAGCTGATAAGACATTTTTCCTTTTGGCACCTCTTTCTAGGGCTTTTTCTTTTCTTCATAAGCAGATCTTGCATTTTGCGTGGTATGCCAGACTCCTGGGGTGATAGACCATTTCTCTGTGACTGCTATGTTTTTTTCAGCCGTGTGAGCTGGCCCTCCTGAGTAAGGTATTTAATCCCCTCCCTCTTTGTCTTAAGTAAAGGTATGATACCTCAAGTTTCATAAAGCTAGAGAAGAGGTAGCTTTTCTGATCTTCATCTTACTCAAAAACGGAAGGAACATTGAGCTAATCCGTGTGACATCATTTCAAATTCAGACTTACCTCTGATATCTTCTGGTTAAGTTTCTGCTTGCAAGATCTAAATGTAGACAGCACTCTAGGGGAAAATGATTTTAGGATTATTTTTTTCCTGTCCCCCCACCTAAACTTGTGCATGTAGGAAAATAAAGAATCCTGTCTTTTGAGATGAATGGAAAACAGTGAAATAAATCTGTGTATCTATAGGAACTCTTGGGGTTTTTTAACTCCTGTGAAGGATTTCTAACAGTAATTGGAAGGCATTTTAGAAGCATGGGCTCTGTAAATTATCTCGAATGAGATAATTTACAGAAGAGCACAATGGTAATTGGTCTTAGTTTTTTTGTTCTCTGCTCCGTTTTTTCAAGTATGAGCAGCCTAGAAATATAAGCATACTTTACTTGGGGCTTACAGCTACACTATTAACATACAGGCTGATGTCTCAGTGGTGATGTCTCAATTTGCAATGATGATCCATGCAAAGTTATTAAAACCTACTAACAGATAGTTAAAGGGATGACCCACTTTATTTGTTTTTCACTTTCTTATTACTGTACAACACAGTTTGCAAGGTAGCCTGACAGTTGCCCTTCTTTTGTGACCACTGAGAAATGACACTTCCCCAAAACTTTGAATGACCTCATATGGTTTTGTATAATAAACAAGTTAATGCAGTTAGTTGTGTCTCAGTTCATTTGATGAAAAGTGATTGTCTTGATGCAGCTGTCCCAATAAAGCCTAAATAAAGGGGGTGATTAGAGCTAATGAGCTCCAAAGTGCATTCTCCTGCATCTCATCATTTGTTTCTATTTATCAACTGGACTCTAAGAGCAGTAGGAGGAAGGGATTTTTTTTTGCCCCTGAGTTGCTTGAACTTTAACTTCCTTTTTAGATTTCCTAAATGTTTATTTGTGGGGGGGATTGAAAGTAAGGCCCAGATTTCTCCCCAGATGCAAGTTCTTCTTAAAAAATTCGTAGTTGTGAAGATGCCCATGAGATCATTTGAATTCGCTTTGCCCTCTTTGACTGTCGGTGTAATAAAAGCATTACAAAATGTACTCACAAAATTTGCAGCACAAGAGCAGTGTTTGGCACTGATGCAGACTGCATTAACGTTTATCCAGTACTAGTTATCCTACTCTGTGGTGCAGGTTAAAGGAAGGAAATCTTGCCTTGCTTCTCATGATCGTGCAGACCTCAGCTTTTGGTGCTGTTCCAGTTTTTAGCAGTTGTCCAAACTGGTAGTGAGCATCATAATGTGTTTTAGAGAATGTACCCTGATAATAATGAGAGCATTTCATGTGTGTCTCCAAGGATGTGAAATACTGAATTTAATAATTAAGTTAAAATACTTTTTAGATGCTTGTAACTGGAATGTATTTGCTTTACAGGATGCATGTTGTGGTATTCTATGGGTTCAGTCTGAAGGAAAGAGCCATAATTTGCCTGTTCTATCTCCAGTTTCACTGCTGCCTCTAGGGTTGTAGATAGATGTATTATTTTTATTTTTTTCAGTTATCATACGTCAGACAATATGTAAGCTCTATGAAAAGTACCAGAGGTGAGGTTTTTTCTACATGATGGAAGACAAGGCTGCATCACTGGCTTCTCCTTACTAAGTGATGATTGACTTCCCAAAAAAGTGATTTATTTTTTAGTTTTGAAATTCAAACCAAACTGAGGAGAGAAGGGAGTTCAGCAAAAATAAATAGTGGGGAAAAAATAGTGCATTTGATTTTTAACAAAAAGCTTGGTGAGAAACTTCGTTCTGTTGGAGCTAAAAAGATGCATTTCTTTCAGACAAGCATACCTTCAGGAAAGCTTTATCAGAGCAACTATTACTTAAATTCAAACCCTTTGCAGGCATGTTGAGCCTCAGCAACAGCAAGAGCTAGGTTCCTCATGTAACCTTGTCACTCCAAGGGCACCAATTCCAGACCCTGTCATCTTGGGTCACTAGCTGGGTGGTAGTGCCCTACTGCTTGCTACTTAAAAAATACTGGTATTTATTACAATATTCTGCTAACATTAGCCTTCAAAGCATAACAAGTTAATGTATTAGGTAGAATTATGTCTCCTCCTCCTAATGCTAGTTTTTCTTTAAAAAAATAAGTAAATTACCCTACATAAACTGACTGGGGTTTGCTTTCAAAATTTAGTGTTTTTCACAGGAAAGGCTTAATGAGAAAAATGTCTGAATTTAGCCAATTTTAAATCCCTTTTAATAAAAAACAGTTCTTCATGGAATGCTTTTGTGTGCTTATGCCATGATTATGCTCATAAGCTAATGATGCATTTCTTAGAAAGGATGCCACAGTTTTGAATGTGTTTACACACTTGTGCAGTTCACTGCAGATTTGTTGTTACAGGTAAGCCAGCTGTCTGTTTGAGAGTGAGCTGGTACATAGCACCACTTAATGCATTTGGAACATGCTTCCATTCTTGTTATTTTAAAAGAAAGAAAAACCAAATGAAACAGAATGTGTTTAACCTTTTTTTTCCCCATTGAATATCTGAAGCTAAATCTCTGATGTGTATTTCAGTGTTTGAAATCTGAAGCCTGAGCAAGAGTTGGTGTGGTGGTTTTTTTGTTTTGTTTTGTTTGTTTGTTTGTTTTTTGTTTTGTGTGGGTTTTTTTAACATGCCAGGAGTTTTTGAAAAGCTTCTCATAGAGAAAGTTACTTTTATCTTAAATGTTTGCTTGCCCAGTTCCCTGTCAAAACTATGTCCTGCCTGTTTTTTCGTCTTTTTCAGAGTCTGGATACAGACAAGCCTGTGGCACCCGTGAAGAGATCACCCCTCCGTCAGGAAACCAATCTTGCCAACTTCTCGTACCGCTTCTCCATGTACAATTTGAATGGTTTGTTGAATTATTTACCTTTTCAAATATTAGTTTAAGGGGAAAAAAGATGAACCTATTCCAGCTGTAAATGAGAGCATTGTAAAATATAAACACATTTAAATGTACTTCTAGCTGAAGTGAGAATGTTTGCTGAAGGCATTGCTTTGTGATGGCACAGAATTTTTAGTATCTTAAACCAGTTTCTTTTATAGAACCTGGTACCTGAGAATTGTAGTCTAGTTTTTATGTAGAAATGCACATTCTAGGATCTGGGCTCATGAAAGAATGAATTGATGTATAACTGTTAAATGGGGGAAAAAAAAGCATCTTGCTTTATGGGACAGGATGCAGGGATATAGCTACGGAATGCTTTCACAGTAAAAAAAAAAAAAAAAGGAATGTTTTTTCCTTGTCTTAAAATAGCTTCCCCTGGTTATAATACAGGAAGCTGCAATTTAAAGGCTTGAGTAGTTGTATAGTATTCTGTGGGTTTGTGTTCTTTTGTTTTCTGTGGTTTGAGTTTTTCTAAGCAGTGTCACATACCTTGCATTGCTTTAGCAGAAAATGCTTAGCAAAACACCTACACTTCTTCTAAGAAGTTGAGGCATGATATTATACAAATGTACTTTTAGATTCTGTTCACAGGACAGCAGTTTAAACTTTTCAGGTGTAACCTGAACAGTCATAGGGTTCTTCTGTCAGCAAATATATTTAACCAAAATAGTTTGTTGGTTTGTTTTTGGTTTTTTTAGTTGCTCTTAGAACAGTTGAGATTAGTAGTGCAAATAAATTTCTGCTTAGCAGTAAGCAGAGATTTTTACAATACAGATGGTAAAAGAAAATACAGCTTCCATTGTTCCCTTAACCTAACTGTTAAATTTGATAACACAAAGTGAAGCATTTCACAGACCAATGAAGTGACTGCATGTACTGAAAATTTGTTTGTTGCAGAAGCCCTGAATCAGGGGGAGACTGTGGATCTAGATGCCCTCATGGCTGATCTCTGTTCCATAGAGCAGGAGCTCAGCAGTATTGGGTCTCATTCAGCAAACAATGCTGCAGTGAAACGCCTTGCCACAGAATCCAAGGCTCAGAAACCACCCACTAGCCGAACTTCTACTAAGCACAGCAGCATGAAAGGATTATCCTCATCTGGTAAGGTGACTAAACCATCACATGCGAATGTATCTTTGGATGACATCACTGCACAGTTAGAGAAGGCCTCTTTGAGCATGGATGAGGCAGCCCAACAGTCTGTTGCAGAAGACACCAAACCAGTAGTTACTGCTCAGCACAGGAGGACAGCATCTGCTGGCACAGTGAGTGATGCTGAGGTGCGCTCAATCAGTAACTCCTCCCGTTCCAGCATAACCTCTGCAGCTTCCAGCATGGATTCCTTGGATATTGATAAAGTGACAAGACCTCAGGAACTGGACTTGACATCACAAGGGCAACCAGTCACTGAGGTAGAGTGTCACTAATTCAAGATTTTGGCTTGGTTTGGTTTTGTTTCTTTGCTTGCTTTTCTTTAAACTCATCCGTCCATTGTCCCTTGCCATGCTGACACTCCTAGCTAAATATCTTCAGTGCAGTAGGGTTGATTGATTAAAGATTAAGGCTGCTTTTTGTTGGTTTTTTTTTTTTTTTTGCATGGAC
Organism: Coracopsis vasa; assembly: GCA_026283785.1. Taxonomy (NCBI): domain Eukaryota; kingdom Metazoa; phylum Chordata; class Aves; order Psittaciformes; family Psittacidae; genus Coracopsis; species Coracopsis vasa. The sequence continues at coordinate 21,011 of JANHGB010019019.1, read as the reverse complement.
GTTATATGCTGTGGTTACTTCTTTCTCTGGTTTTGTTCCTGTGTGCAAGAATCTTTTTAAATAAAGATTCTTTTTTTTAATGGCTTTTCCCATCTCTTCCTTCTCTTATGCCAGTCACGGATTTTAATGTTTTATAGTTAACGGTTTTATCCTGAGTAAATCTCATATATTGCTTTTAGTTTAAATCTGAGGAGCACACAGCTGTGGAACAAAGAAAGTATAACTGACAAGACTACATTCCTTTTATAGTACACTTAATACACATGAAGCAACTTAGTGCCTATCTGGAGCTATGCAATACCAGTAATTTGCTGCTACTTAATATTCTTGTTTAATGTATGACAGGGAGAACTGTTTGAAGCAATGCACAACACAAAAACATCTGGGCTGAGATACAGCAAAAACAGATGTTCATTTGGTATTTTGGTACCTCAGTGTTGTTTAATCAGAAGGGAAACTTTTCAGTAAAATCACAGGCTGTTCGGGAACATTGAAAGTGATGGTGACTTGTGTAAGAAAATGAGAAAACTGTTGTGGTGAATTTAGAGAACTTAAACTAGAAGATGTCATGTAGAAATACTTTCCGAAACAGAAATCTGGCCTGTTCTAAAGTCACTTGTACTAATATGTGTGTTCTCTTTTACGGAAGAAAAATGGAACAAGCTGAGTTTATTCTAATCAATAATTAACACTAATTTGAATGAGCTGTGCTGAACGAGTACCTCTACCCATCTGCAGCAGAAGTTCATTTGATATAAAGAGTGAATGATGCAGGCTTGTCAGTGTAATAATCAACTCCGCAAGGTCACACTTAAATTTAAATCTTTATTTGAAGTGGTGAGAAATTAATAAGTGACAGTTTAGGTAAAATGTCTCTTTGGAGAAAAAATTAGTGTTCATTATTTATTTTATATTATTTAAGGTTATTATTTTATTGGAGATTTGTATTGAGTGAAGAAAACCAGAGGTAGATAGAAATGTGTTCTTTTCTCTTAGGAAAGTTAAAATGCAAACCTTTGCATTATTGCTGTAGGCCTAAGTGTTGCAACCAGCCTATGACAATCATCAATTATATTGTTGCTTGTCAGTCATCTTCTTTCTGTAGTATGACAAGGCTTATTTTGGTGTGGGGTTTTGTTGTTTGGTTTTGGGGTTGGTTTTTTTCCTGCCATTCATGCCGATATCTCTTTTCATTTGTTTTGGAGTTTTCATGTAGGAAATTAGGCAATACTGCATTTTTGTCTCTCAGGCTAAAAAGGTTCTTTACTTGAAGTAATTGCTTCTGTAACTTGCATAGTGCAAGAAAAACTTAAATTTTGCATTTCTTAATTTTTGAAAAATGCAGAATGTTGTCTGCAGTTGATTTTGCAGGTCTCCCTCTAGATCTTAGCCCCTCTTACTTCAGGAGTGGTATGCTGAGGCATCAGCAAGATTGCCCTTCTTGTCTTTTGTCTCTCCAATTCTTCATGAGGCATGAGTAATCAACAAACCACCTGTTGCTATTCTAAGTAACTTGATATTGGTGAATCAAGAGACAGAGGTCAAGAAATTGCTTTGTCTTCACAGGAAGCTAATTTGTATTGCTACAAGTGTTGCATTTGCTTTTTGTGCTCTTAACCACTGACTGCAAGGCTCAAAATCACCCCAAAAGCTTTTCTCACAAAGACATGCAAGCACGGCCTTTGTAAACCTGGTGATTGCTTCTCATAAGAATGTGGCTATTGTTTCTCTGCCCAGATAAGTTGATAAGAATGATTCTTTTGAAGGAGGTAACCAGAAAGTGTTGGTAATTTGAGAGCCAAATTCTGCTCTCAAGCAGAAACCTCTACACTTAGTAATAGTGCTGCTTTGGTTTTGCTCTATCTATTCTTTTTCAGTAGCCTGAAGAAGGTGTTAAACTCTGAGAAATTTTCCCCAAGTTTACAGAATTGGTGTTCAACTATTCAGTATTAAAACTGTTGTGGGATGGGACGGGCCTTTTTCAGAAAAGGGGAAAAAATCACATTTTTTTGAGTTTGTGACAAACTCTGTGGTGGTGGTTTTGAATTAACTTTGCCTTATAAATGGACAGAAACTCAAGGATTCCCTGGTAGAATCATTGGATACAAACAAAGGAGTTTATTTCCTTTTTCATTCATTTAGTGCCTTAAAACTACTGTTCAGGGGTTTGCTAATCTTCATGGCTAGGTTGTAAACTCAATCAGCTTTTTCTAGTGTGGCTGAATTTCACCCTTCCACCCACACAATTGACTCAGTGGTGCTCTTTTTAATAGAGGACATTCCTCTGAGGAAGTAGACTTTGAAGAGGACATAGTGCCCATGTATTAAAACCAAGAATTTTTTTTATGCAGAAAGTGGCTGTGGCCATAGCAGATCTATTGTAAGATTTGTTATTCTCACATAGTGCTTCAAGTTAACTCTTTCCTTTTGCTTGTCTTCCTTGAGACTGTAGTTAAACTGACCTTTAAAATTTTTCTTTGCTGCTATGGCTCTTGCAAAAGAGGTCAGTGATTTGGCAGCTCTGCCCTTTTGACTGACCGTTTCCGTCCTCTCCAGGTAGTATAGGTACTTTGAAAAGTCATCCTTTCTTCTGCAGCTTAAAGTTATGCTCTTCCTCTTGTGATTTGCAGTAAAACAGTAAAATTGATGACCATTTTGATAGAGGGAAATGCTTGTCTGAAGAAGGATATTAAGCTTTGCAGTTATTAATTTCAGTATTATATCTTAGAAAAACAATTCTGCTATGTATTTAAGAGCTTCCTGACCTGGAAATGTAAGGAAATCCTGTAAAAGAATTGCCTTGCAATGAAGTTATGTATAGTTTAGTATACCTTCTGAGTGATAATAGTGACAAATGTCATGAAAAGAGGCTGAAATTCTACAGTCAGCCAAAATTGGAGGGTATGACTTCCCTTTCTTCTCATCCTTCCTTCCCTAAAGCTCTTATTTACATTGTCTCATCTCTTACCCTGCCCCAGCTTTGGTACTTAGAGTGATTTAACACACCAAAACATACCACTTTTATTTTGGGGCTCACTCTATGTTATTTGGGTGAATTGCAAAGGCTCAAAGGAGTATAATGTGTGTACAGTAGGATTGTAGCCAAGAACTGGAGGCTGGAAGGGACAGCAGGAATGCACTCATTGGTAATAGTGAATTATTCAAATCTTTTTGCCTGAGCAGTTGGACAGGCACCTTAGTGTCATGGTCTTCCTCTTTCTTCTAGCGCTCTGTGCTGCAAGAACTTCTGGGACTGAAGATACATCAGCATCATGACAGATGGTAACACTCTGTTACCTGTAGTCTTACTGGCTTTGTAGTCTCAGGGTCTTGTCTTGGCAGTATTAAGTGCGGTCTTGTCTGCATTAATGTTCTTCAGTTTTCTCTAAGCACTGCTGAATAAGAGAAGCTGTTTTCACCCCACCCCAGGCCCCTCTAATTTTTGCTAAATTGAAATTTGTCTTTCACAGAAATATTTTTCAAATCCTTGCTTGAACAGTGTTCTTCCTTAAATTTGTAGGTTATGTTTTGCCTTCTGTGCTTTCAGTTGTGTAATGAGTGGCATACATTTAAATCTTGGTTTCTGCCTGTGAAATACTTCACTTGAATCTAGATTGAATGAGTGATGTAATAGCATGAGTTAAAGGTAGGGGAAGTGACAGCTCTATGACTAATTTGTCCCCGCCACCCACCCATCTTATTTTTTAACTTCCTCCTTCAGTCCCTCTGCCACCAAGAAATTGTCTCTATTTTCAGTAAGCTTTTCTAGACCAACAGCAGAAGAAAGTAGTGGAGAGAGAACAGTGAGCTGGGGTTATCATGCTTATGTTGCTAGTTATGTCTGACCGGTGAAAGGATCCATTTATGGACAGTCGCTGTTACTGTCCTGCATCTACTCACTGAAGAGGTTGCAGATAAGTTTGAAGTCTGCCATCTGCACAGTACAGCATCTCTTCCCTCCCAGTACGATAGAGTTCTTTGTAATCCAGTTTGCACAGCTGAGATTCTGTTTTCCATATGAAGACAAAGCATAATTTAGCAGTTGGTAATGCCTCTTCCCCTCTTCTCCTCCCTCTCCCTTGCCCAGCTTTTACTTAAGTTCATTGTAGTTTTAGGCTGGATATATAAGAGGTGAAAATCATGACAGGGGACTGCAAGTGCATTAGAATGACAGGTTCTTTGCTTACACTTGGCAGAGGAGGGGGTAGTATATAGTAAATGTTAACATTTCTTTGGGGGAAAACAAAGGAGCTTTGGAGGCATGACACAAAAATAGTTGTAATGTAAGCTAAACACATATAGAGAAATATGTATTGGCTAATATCTCCAGTGGGATAAAATGGAAAACTTGAATGGGCATAAGGAAAGACAAAGTTTGTGTTTCATAGCAATTTTGCCTTGTTTCTTGTATGGACATGTTGTCACTAAAATAATACTTGCTATGCAGTGGCATAACACAGAAGCTTTTCTACCCATTAACGATCATTGTAGGTCATGTTTCATCTGTGATTACTAAACATTACATTGTATGAAAATGCAGTTAAATTTCTCTATGCAGAGAAATCAACCTGTAATGTGTATATATATATGGTCTTTGGTAGGCAACAGTGTCTTAAAATAGAATTGGATTGCTGAACCTAATGTAGTATTTGTAGGTGATTTAAAGGACAGTTGTGGGCTATTTTAGCTCTTGGAGGAATAGAGCATTATTGGCTCTTGTATTTTGGGAGCTTAAGGTTTGAGTAGTTTTCCTTATGTTCCATGCTTTGTGCGGTTAGCAGATGCAAAGGATGTTAGTTTCAGATTTGGGAGAGTAGCCACAGATATGCAACAAACAAGATATAACAGATGTTAGTTTTCTATTTTTTCTAAAGACTCTTAAAAAAACTAATTTAATTTTCTGCCAGTTCTATTATATCCATAGTTTTGTATACAAAGTGTATTCTGGAGTGTTTCCAGTTATCCTTTTCCTAAGTTGAAAATAGTCAATGGAAAGACTTAATTTGAAACAATTAGACCATCTCTTCCCCTTTTTATTTTTTCCTGATTATTAGTCACTAAATATTTTTTAACAAGTCAATAGTAAAGGAAAATTGTGCATATCTTGAAGCACTTTGGCTTTCAGTTTTCTTGGCATAAGAAGTGTGAGCCATCCAGTTTTCAAATGTTCTCGAAATAAATGTAAAATGACTCTTCACTTGCCAGAGTTTTGGAGGCTTTCAAAACATCCTCTGAGATAAACATATCAGTTTATAAAATATAAACAATACTTATGTATTTTGGTAATCAAATGTGCTTGGCATTCGTCATGAAGTTTATGCATGACAGTAAAACAGTTTTTATCATATGAGGCACTAGAACCCAAAGATTACCAATACAGTCTTTCCAGTGCTGGCAAAACTGGCACCTAAATTTGTTTATTCTTCCTCAACATTATATTTATGGAATCTGCAAAGCAAATGATAGAAAGGAAGTTTGTTTGTTTGTTTGTTTGTTTTCATCTGGTAAGAATTTTGAATTGGACTCCAAGAGAGACATTCTAAAAGTTTAAATCACTGCACATGCCTTGCATAATAGGTTTTAAAAATTGGTTTGTATAGATTTAAAATAAGTGAAAGGAAAATGAGAACCTAAACATTATCCATGTATTGGTAAATCTTGTTTCCCCAGTCAGCGTATCCAACTTATTTCATAGGCATGAATTTAAAATTTACCCTATGATTTTTTTTTTTTCCACATAAGAAGTCACTAACTAAGGTATAGCAGGAACCATAAAACATGTAAGAATGCATTCATCTTCTGAGATTGCCTGTCAGCTTTTCCTCACACTGATGAGTAAGCTCAAAAGTTTCCTCCCCGGAAGGAGCAGGAAAATGGACTGTGTGATACATGTCTTGTTTGACACAGCTGCCTGGCAAAGCTTGCTATCAACTCAAAAAACAAAGTTGTACTGTATTTTGTTACCTTATGTATGAACACTAAAGGCATTGTCTGTACCTAAATACAGTTCTTTCTGACTGTTCTGTAGTGTTGGAGTCTTCTCCAGTAGACAAGCGACTGAATGAGTCAAAATCTGCTATTCGAAACATATTTATCTGCAGTTAAAACTGCTTCTTCAGAAAGTTTTCTGGTAGCCTCTTGCATGTGGCAGTAGTGAGATGGTTGTCTCCAGCAAAGCCATACTGTATCAGTTAGAGTTTGCCTGCAGTGTGCTGCCTTTATTGCATTGTGTTCCTTTAGAGATACAAACACTTGATGGTTTCTCTTCTTTAGCTGTTCTGACTTCTTAAGATGAAGGTGCACAGTTCAAGGTTCATCAGCCTTCACCTTCCAGTTGCAGTAAACTTTTGTCTACTACAAGAAAAGAATGTAAGTTGGTGATAGTCAGCTGATCTGGTACCCTCTTAAAATTGTTAGACTTCTCTGTGTGTGTGTGTACATGTGCTGTTACGATTAGTAATGCTAACAGTAGAACAGCTGCTGTTGCTGATGGAAGCTGTCTGCAGTCCAGTGACCTTTTTTTATCCTTTTTAGCTTCCCCTCCTACCTCTTTGCATGCATTGATTAGAGAAGTCGCTATCACAGACTTTGACAGTTATAGAAGACAGTTTGAATTGGGTGCTGAGTATAAATAACCACACTTTAAATCTTGCTTGTATTTAATAGTATTTATTGAGGAAAAAATATATCATTGATACAGACAAGCTAAGAAAATGGTTGCTCAGAGGTTGGAACTCTTAGTCGATTCATCTGAAAGAGACAAAATACCTTAGATCAATGACCAGGCAAATCTAGGCAGCATATGTCTCAGAAGAAGCAGTCTTGGACCAAGCCATTAGGCCTCAGTTGAGAAATGAGAATTCTTGCCTTATGATGTTACCAAATTTTGTCAGAAGCACTGCAGGGAGTTGCATGCTTTGATTGCAGTTTCCAGTGAAGGTATCACTCTACAAGTTGCGATTGACTAATGGAAGTTTTTAAACAGCCAATTTCTTTGTGGATAGACCAGTCCACTTAAAACCAAGACAAATAAATTCCTTTACTTTTTCTGTATCATTTAATTAGACTAGGGAAGAGAAATACTACATCTGTAGGAAATTAGCAACAGTTTACTTGTTTGTCGTTACTTCAGGTTGCCAAAAATGTAATTTGTAACAGATGACAAATTAAGAACACAGCAGCTGATTATGGAACATTAAACTCTTAAGAGGAGAAAAGAATTTATGCAGCTTTCTTCAGTTGCATACACTTCTAACTTAGAGGATGAAAACTTGGGTTTATCAGGTTTCTAAAGGATTTTAGACCCAAAAAATGAGACTTTATGTTCTGGAGAAACAGCTGAGAACTGTCCTTTTAGCTGTATCTGTTTTGTGCATGCTGGTTAGTGTTTAGTCTGTTACAGTATAATAAAACTTGTCTGCAAATACAAAGAGAAGTCTTCGTTTTTAGTTAACCGAATTTGCAGCCTTGGTTACAGTTGCCTGTGTTTGACATTTAGTAGTCTCATGTCTGTAAAGTTCAAGATTTTAGACGAGTCACATCAGTGGTTTGCTTTATGAATGCAAGCTTGAGTTTTTTCATATGCCTTACTTGCTTTTAACCAAAAGGATAGGTTTGTGACTTTAACTCCCCAGCTCTGTATATCCATTCTTTTCTGGTGGTTGATCTTTGGATCATTTGATATCTACAGTAATTTTTTAGAACTGATTAATAGTTTAGAAGTCAGCAGACATATAAGCAAATGTTACTTAATACAGGTACTGCTTGGTGTAACAGGCAGCAGGTTCAAACAAAACCAATTAAAGCTATGTGTACTTTTATTCCTTGGGTATCTTAGCTACTTTGTCTTGTTTTCTGTGCTGCAGGTAGAGCCCTTCACAGAATGAAGTATCTGATATTCTTTCTCAAACTAATGCGGTTCAACATGAAGTTTGGTGTTTTGTTTTTTTTTTTTTTTTCTTTCCTTCTTTCAGTCTTCTACTTGATGCATCTCTTTGGGTAGATCAGACAACCATTTTATGTGAAATTATACTCCATTTTATTTAATTTTTCATGGTTGTGGTTTTTTTTTTTTCTTTTGGGAAAATTCCACTGCTTGAAACCTCTTCCCTGTTCATGCTAATTTAGGTCCATGCTTATGCTGAATTGGGCAGTCTTGCCCCATTTTGTGTTGGCACTAGTGTTTGTGCAGCTGCCTAGTGATTTGGATTAGCTTGTGGTCTCCCTGAAAAATAATCCTTCTGAATTAGTTGTTTGCTGTTCCACTGGACTGCATGGTCACTGCTGTCCACACAAAAAATATGTGAGAGCACAAGGTTGGGGGAAGGTCAGGACTGCCTTTTTCTTGTGGCAGCTTAGTCTTAAATCTCTTAAAACCAGTACTGAGACTAAGCCTGAAGTGAAATGGTCTCTAGCTTTTGCAATGCTTTCTGTCCTGCAGCGTCCTAAGACTTGTGTTCAACAGAGAAGCATCATCACAACTTGACCTGGCAAGTGCATGGACTTGAACAGTGGACTAGAGAATAGTGCACATCATACACACAGTGCAGTAGTTCCTTAATTTGAAGTGTCCACAGATGTGTTTCTTAAACTGCAGTGAATTTCAATAGGTTTAGACCGTAGCCATCAGAACTGGCATGAAGTTTTAAGTGTCCCTAGCAGTTAAGAAATACTTCCCGTAAAAATACATTTTTTTTTTCCAATCATGATTGTTTGGGGATTTTTTGTTGGGTGTTTTTCAGTTGCAGAGTTGAACACTTAGTGTTAGGAAGTTGCCTGCAGAGCTGCATGGGTTCCAGGAGGAGGGTTGGCCGCTTGGGAACATAGAGTAATAGCTCCAGATTCTCACTTCCCGTGTCTGGCTCCAATATGCTCTGCAGCAGCCAGGCATTGCAGTTTCAAGAAGGCTGTTGTACTGTCCCACCATGGACCCAAACATTCTCAAACTTATCCCGTCTTTTTGTTCAAGGTTAGTTGTGTGCAGTCCAGGTGAAGGGCTTTGTGAGACAGTGCAGCACTGAGTTTTTGTAATTGTGATCCTCCAGTCTTCACTGAGACTTTATGGACTACAGTTTTAATTCTAAAGGCTTATGCTCAGACAAATTTGGGTAACTCCTATGGGAGAGTGCAAAGCAAGTCTACTGCCCCTACCAGTAGTCTATTTAATGGTCAGACATGTGGAGGTTTTTAAAAATGTATATATTTTAAAGGAGATACACCTTCCTTTCCTCTCTTGGAAATACTTTGTCTAATGTAACTTACTAGTAATAATCCTATAACAGTATCCCATCATGGAAAATTTCTGTCTTGTAAAAATTTTGCTAAATTGTAACCACTAAGCAGCTGAAAACACATCTTGTATGTGGAAGTATTGGGCAGCTCCATTATCTAATGCTGCTGCTTCAGTTTCTGAGTGCCTATTTTCCTTTCCTGAGATTTTGATAAGAATAAACTGTAACCCCTTTTCCATCTGTCAGACTTTAACTGTGTAACTCAGTTACCAAAATTAACATGCCTGAAACAAATCTTAGGTACTCTGCTTTTTAGTAGCATAATATTCAATTTTTGATCCCTTAACTTCATACTAGGAAAATTGTCACTACCATGGGCATTTTGTTCTGAGCCACAAATGTGGTGGGGTTTTTCTTTTTGCTTTATGGGTTTTGTTGTTGTGTCCCACCCCTTCCCTTACTGAAGATTATGGAAATGCAGAAATACATCCTCTTCATTTCTTTTTAAATGAAATAGAGTATGGGAGCACTCAGAGATCAAAAATAGTATGACAAACTGGAAATAAGATAAATCTCTACTAAATGGACATTCTTCTTGTATGTACTTCGTTATTGTCACCAGAGTATATTATGTATGGAGGAACTGACATGGGAAGTAGATAAGCTTGTGTGAAGTGACAGTATGTTTTTTCTGTTTGTAGTGTTCAGAGAACTTAACTCTCAGTTGTTGGCTTAGTGAGCAGGTGATACTGTGCAAAGAAAATGTTACCTGGGTTCATTTTCTGATTTGTTTCACCTGCCTTTTTCTGGGGTTATTGACTGTTTCCTGTCTTACTGTGGTTGAAAACATACTTGTATCCTATTTCCTCCCTTCCCATAGAAGAAAGCCTGAATATCTTCTTGTCTTCAAGTCATTGATTATTTGTCTGTAAGAAATTTTGGATTGGGGTCACTGTAACTTCTTAATCTAGTTTTGTTGCCTTTGCTTAATCGTCATCACTGCTTCTTTTTTCTCTCTTCTGAGTGATAATAAAGCCTTTCTTTCTCCTCTGTCCCTTTCCTCTCTTCCCCTTTTGCATCCTTCCCTTCTGATTTTCCTACATTTTTACTGTTTCTGTGGGACATTCCATCAATCATCCAAGCATCCCATAAACTTTCCAGAAGAGGAAGCTGAATTGACTCCTGTAAGTTGTTACAACATGTTTATATGGCTTCTGTTAATGTCAATAGTTGTGTCAATGTGTCTGCAACAAAAAATCACATTAGTTTAATTTGTTAGTATCCCAACAGTGCAGTAAGGTAACCATGCATATCATTAAAGTTAAACTTCTATTCTTAAGTTGATCATTGACTATCAATTGGGCAAGATTACTTAAAATACACTTTTTTTATGAAGCATGATTGCTTTTGTCTATCATAGTACCATAGAACAGACTCGTAGATTCGCTTAGATTGGAAAAGACCTTTAAGATTAAGTCCAACTGTTAACCTAGCACTGCCAAGTCCATCACTAAACCAAATCCCCAAGTGCTACATCCACATGTCATTTAAATACCTTCAGGGATGGTGATTTCCCTCGGTGGCCTGTTCCAGTGCCTGAAAGCCCTTTCAGTAAAGGAATTTTTCCTAATATCCAATCTAAACCTCTCCTGGCATAACTTGAGGCCATTTCCTCTCATCCTGTCACTTCTTACTTGAGAGAAGAGGCGGACACCCACTTCACTGCAGCCTCCTTTCAGGTAGTTGTAGAGAGTGATGAGATCACCCCTGAGCCTCCTTTTCTTCAAACAAAGCAACCCCCATTGCAAAAGAAAGCAGAAAATTGATATTTTTAATTAGATGTTCATCACTTCATATTGCTTGCTTTTATATATGCTATATGAATACATAATCTCAGAGTTTGCAAAGAAAAATTTCAGTTCTCCTTTCCCATTTTTGTCTCCCTTTGGAACAAAGTTACAAAGAAAAAATTACATTTTTTTAATTCTCAATGTCTCTTTTGAAAATAGTTCTAATTCTTTAAGCTGGCGTCTAAAGAATTCAATGTACTGATATAGTTGAAAGCTATAGTAGTTATCTTTTCAGCAAAGTTTGCAAGCATACAGCTGTTTATTGGACACTGTTTCCTCAGTTTCCTTCATTTTAGTTTGTTTCTTGGGGATTGTAGGAGGCTTTTAAAAAAGATGTTTGTAGTGTTTCTCAACTGTTTTTCATATTAAATCCAGATTAATGGTACAAGAGTGCCACCAGCTGGTTTAATTAGATCTGTGTATTAATGTTTAATTGTTGAGAGTTTTGTAAGAAATGTGGCAAGATATTTATGTATGCAAGTTCACAGTGTCTTGTCATTGTTTTTCGGGAGAGTTTTTTTGATGAGCTGAGGTAAATTATTCTGTTGTACATACCTTGGGTAAATGATGTCTTTGAACCTACGGATAATATTTAACTAAAAAGAAGGGTGTTTTTTTATGTAACATATTTAACATAGAACAATAAGATGTAATACCTTAGAACATGGCCAGGTCATCTTTTTCTTACACTTACCACCCAGTTTTTGTTCATTGTTTGTAAATGGACAGTGTAAAGAATATATTTGGCACCTTTAACATGGTATTGTACTGTTTTAAACCCTGTATGTATATTCTGAGCCTTTACCTTAAAATTAGTCTGTTAGCAATGACACTGAATCTTTCTAGACACGTCTCACTTCTGTACTAATGGATAATCAGGTGTGTAACAAGAAAATGGATCAGTGTTCAATATAAACGTGATTGTCAAGGTTTTGCAAAAATGTTCAAGTAGAACTGAAAAAAATGAAGCAATGAGGTGATGTATATACAGCATGTTAGCTGTGAACTGATGGCCTGCTACAGTTGCAAGATGGGTTGCAGAGCCTGCATTCTTCAGAACGTAGAGCTAGAACCTAGTTTATCATCTTTTCTAAGAGGATCTTCTTAAAATCCACCCATCAGTTACTGTCTGCAAAAATAACACTGATGTGCCTAATAATTCAGTGCCAACTTAGAAATCTTTTCAGGTTCCTCTGTTTTTTTGAAACTGGCTTTCATCCTAAGGCCTCAAAACTTCAAGAATTAAAACAACCTACTGAACTTTTAGTAAAGGATCTGACAATGATAATAGGGGAGAAGGTCTTGAGCTTTTGACCAAGTAGAGGATTACTTGCTTAGTATAGTGCAGCCAATTATATGCTCAAAGTCTGAAAGGTATTTTCATTTTCCTGCTAGTCCATCTGCTCTGTCATGTTTAGCAAACATGTTTTGTAGATGTAGGGTTGGTGATGGGTATAAAAATGTTTCGGCATTGACAAAACTTTCTGACATAAGCAGCTACTTTGTATTTAAGAGGAGTATTGTTTATCTGAAAACACTGTGAAATGCAATATTCAACAACTAGTCCATGAACTTTTGGTATTTAGGCCTGAAGATAATGGAAGTTACATTTCTGTCTCAAAGAAAGGATACAGGAAATCTTTGAAGTCCAAAATGTAATTTGAAACAAGATTATATTCCATGATTTCATAAAAATCAAACCTAGCGGTCTTTGCTGAATGAACTACATGAAAACTATTTAAAATTTTTCTACCTCATATCATCTAGAACTTTTGAATGCTAATTTTTCTCAAATCTAGTTTGTGGCGTTGTCATTATCCATACCAGCTGAAGTTTGTTATGGAGACATTAGTAGACTTACTTATATGCTTTTTTGTTCTGATATTTTGATAATCATACCCCATTTTTTAATGTAAAAAAGTTTGTGTACTTCTATTTTTGTGCACAGCTCTTTGTCATCCCTTGAGAGAAAAGTATGTATTTTATTTTATAGAACATTAATGTTCTGATCAGCATATCCCTACTAGTATTTTGAGGATTTTTAAATTATTATTTTAATATCAATAGTTTTCAGTATGACTTGGAATAATTGCTGCTGGGAGTTAAGGTAGAAAATAGTCCAAACCAGTCATCATTGCAATGTCTGCTTATACTTCTCGTACAAAATGAGTTAAAAATATGATTTTCCTATGTTTTGATAGTTTTCTCTATTTTTTTTCTCAATCCAGGTCTTTTGAACTAAATTAGGTATCTGAAACTTAGTTCAAAGTCTGTTCTGTTCAAAGACAGTTCAAAGGAAGTACTAAAACATAATTAAATAGCTTTTTATGTATTGTATAAAAATTGTCCTTTAAAAGAAGTGATTTTTGGAACAAAAAGAAGTCACAAGCATGTTTGATAGCTGATGATAGGCTTCATATTTGCTTTTTTTAGGGAAGGAAGTATATCTTCTGAAGATTATAGAGAAGCAAAGATAGTGAGGTACAGTCTCCAGCACGGCTAGTGTTAGGGCCTGTCCAGGGTTACTGGTCTAAAGTTTTGCAGCACAGTTTATATTGAAAGATTCTTCACAATTTCTGAGGAAATGCAAAGTACATGATTTGATGATGTGACAAGGAGAAAAAAAGTTGATCAAAAATAAAACTTTAAAATCCTTCTTGTAGAAGTAAAGAATTACAGCAAGTTTTGGACTGTGCCCATGTTATATACTGTTTGTGTCTGGACCCTTAGTTAAGTGCTAGCCTAGAAATATGTGATCTTTTAAAGAAGCTGGTAAATGAATTAGGCATCAAGTCGTTGTCTTTGTGTATATTCATGTATAATAAGCTACATTGAGTACTTCAGTGAATGCTGCGATTAGTCTTCCAACACTGTTACATCCAAGATCTTCTGTAACTTCATGCTTATTGCGAAGAGCTGGACGTTTTCACCTGCTCTGAAGCTTTTGTCATATTTTGATACTTTTGTGATGTTTCAAACCTTCCAAGGATATTTTAATATTCCAGTTTCAAGACAATTAAAAACAAAATTAAACTGAAAATGCCCATTATGAGGAATGATGGCCTTGTACTGTGTAAGCAGTAAGCTTACTGCAACAGCATAGAACCAGTGCATGGTGCTGGGGGCTTGTAGAGATTGGGACATACTACTTTGTGTAATTAGAATTGGGTTTATATCCTAAATGAACCTGAAACAGTGCACTGGGGAAGAGATTTCTTTGTTGCCAAGGCATGAGTTCTTGTGATGGGAGCAGATGTAAGGAGAGCAGATGCTTTTCATAGGGGAAGACTAGAAATGTCTATTTAGGACTAAACCAGTTTTGGTTTCCTAGTTTCTTTGGTATTCTTTTTAGTCTGGGAAAGAAGTTAAGGAAGCAAAGTAGGTTAATTTATTTGGAAGAATAAGGCATTTATACTGTCAGAGCTTTGATACATATTTGAAGTGCAGAAGTAGAGAGGAAGAGTGGGCTATTTAGATCCTCTGTGTGGTCCAATGTGATTGTACAGTCTTAAGAAAAAATAACAAAATATTTATCTTCTTCTAAACAATGGAGTATTCCTAGGAGACTGTATTAAAAAGCAGCATCTGTTCACTGCAAAGCTTGATGTTTGAGCTGAAGTCTTTCCTTTGAAATAGATTAAATGCTTTCAAACTGTGGATTGTGAGAGAGTAACACATTTTTGTTCTGAAATGAAATCTAGTTTTTTCTTTCTCTGATGGTTTGTGCAGGTCTGATATTTAAAAAAAAAGTTAGGTGCACATAGTTGTTGCTTAGCCAACCTATAATTCCTAGAACTTGGCCTTTCCTGTTGCTCTGCTACTTCTGCTCATTCTAACTTTTGGATATCTGCAGTACTGCAGAATGGGTTATGCAGTAGGAAGGAGCCATGCACTACAGGTGTCTGGCAAAGAAGTGTTGCCTTCCTATTTCTAGACATGTTTCCAGCTCAAATTCACATAGGTGTTTCGCATTTTACTAGCCAACACCTGTTCCTATGAAATACCTATTAAATTCTTGATTTACAGAATAGCTTTCCTGTGGTTATCTGCTTTCATATTTTGCTGCAGCTCTGGAAAGCAGTATTGGCAAAGTCCCCAGTGATTATTATTTTGTAAGAACTGTATAGCATTCCCATTTCTGGATAGAATAAAAGTTCCTTAGTGGAGGTGCAAGATGGCAATAGCCGGAATGACTAGTGGTAGGTAGAAGGTTAAACTACCTGCCTTGAGCTGCTCTGTAGAAATGTTTTCCAGCAAGTAGTATTTAAGGAGAAAAGAAGAAAATCAGTATCCTCTCTTTATCCTGGCATTATTGTTGACTGATGGAGTACTAAGGGGAGAAAGCGGCTAAACCCTAAGGAAGAGGCTACAAATGTACATTGTAATGTTCTTTCTACTTTAGTGCTCCATTCACCAAAAACAAAGTGATTCATATTAGTTGAAGTCCAAGATGTCTGACAAGAAATCTATCAAGAAGCTCTTTAAAAAAAATTGCTTGAACTTATCTTTGGATTTTTTGCATTTTTTTGGCTTTGGACAGAGCCAATCAATTTATTCCATAAGTCCAATAGTAATATGTTGTAATGAGACCATTCTAGACTGACTTTGTAGAAGTTAGAGCTTCTGTTTAGGAAAGGGAACCACTCAGAGTAAAAAAGCACATAACAGAAATCATAAAAAGATGATCAGTCTGCCTTCAAGTTAACCTAAGATGTATTATTCACCAGCAATGTTAGCATCACCTCAGGCTTGCTCAGGCTGAGTAAACGAACTGTTGTTTACATGATAGCCACTCTTAAGTGTCATTGAAGTTGCTGGAAGTCCTATCTATACAGAAAAAGCAGAATGTCTTAGTTCATCAGTCCCAAATGATGATATGGTTATATATGGTAGGAAGTTTAATCTGAGAATTCTGTATGACTGTAAACAATGCACGAGATCTTTTAATTATACCAGGTCCTGCATCATAAAGCTCTCATTGCTATGTGCTTGAGGTGTTACTAGGCAGCACTGCTGTGCTTCTAAAACATACCATGTAGACATAGATGGTAATTAATCTGCAGGCAGCAAAATCTGTGTTCAGTCTGTAGCATAACCTGTGTCTATGCTCATGGCTAAGTACCAGATGGAGCTTAAGTAGCATCTTAGGTTTTGCTTCAGATGCTGTGCAGAATGTTTTTTGAGGTGTTACATTTAAAGCCTTCTAGAGATCTGTAGTTACTCATCCCAGCATGTGGCAGTCACACCAAGTATATTCCCCCTGCAGGAACTGTATTCACCAAACTATTTGATACTGCCTTGCATGAAGGCATAGGCACGGTCCCTTTATTTTTTTCAGGAGACTGTACCTTATTGTGGCTCTGAAGAAGAAACGGGGATTCTGTGCTGCTAATTGTAGGCTGCTCAGTTGTCATGGTTCTATATAGCATTGGGCCAGTTGACAGAAATAAGGCTGACACAGATACAGCCACATTGGACCAAATTTGCAGTACAGGGATGGTACACAGGAGATACGCTTAATGCTCCTGTTAAGTGCCACAGTATTATAGCCTAATTTCCGTAGCAGATTTCTGACTATGTGGTTCTGCAAACGTGGAATAATGGTTTTGTTGCTCTTCTGTAGCAGATGCTGGAGAAGATGATTGCTGTTAACTGTCATTAACTGATTTTTGCCTTTTGAGAAGTCCTTCTCTACTGGTTGCTACTGCTTTTGCTTCCCCTTTTTAAACAGATTAAAATATATTTTCTGCTAATTTCTCTTCCAAGAGAAATATGGGGATTTGTTCCCAATTTATTGGATTACATAATTTGGACTGTACAAAAGAAGGGAGACTTAAGTCCTTTAAAAAAACTTGATTCTAAGTCAGATTTGGATTTTTATTATGGTAACGTCTGGGGCTTTTTTTTTTTTTTCTTCAACTATGGAAACAGCAACCACTGTAGAAAGCATGAAACCAGTTCTTTCTCTCCACAATGACCAGTTTTTAGTGGCTTTATGTTTGTGTAACACAAGTAGAATGTTCTGTTTTAGAAGACTGGACAAAATTTTGAAAAGCATTGCAAGTGCATGTTTCCTTACTTTTAGAGTTCTAAATGCCTTTAAAAATGAGTTGTCTCTTGCAGAAAAGAAACCAGTAGCAGGTAAGCAAAAGTTTTCGTAATTCTATTGTGTGACCTTTTCTACAGGGGGAGATTAAAATAGTGCATTTATACTAGTGTGCTAGGCTCGTAATATTTGGGAATGTTCACGTTTGTATGGGAGGGGGATAAAGTGATGACATAGGGGTTTTTTCTTTAAACTCTATCTTCTGTAATCAAGGCACTATGAAATCACTATACTGACTTCTTTTGACTTATGTTCTTTTTCTTTCTGCACAAGCACTCCTATTTGGACAGGGAAACCTCCCTCCTTCTGAGAAACATTGCAGGAAAGCCTTCTCATTTGCTGACCAAGGTGATGCTTCTTCTTTCCACCTCTATGTGACTATTTCCATGTAGAAAGAATGCTTTCAGTGTGTGCTGTGCTCATCCCACCCCTGCCCTTTCCAGGAACCTGTGCATTTGCTTACATGATTTTCCTGATTGTCCAAGGCGCTTTTAAAGGCTTAATTTTATTGTTTGTTTCTGCAGATTCATCAAAGTGTTCAAATCTTGGCAAATATTCAATGGCCACATCAGTAGGTAAAATGCCTTAGCTGAAAAGGAAGGATGCTGAGCTAGAAGTTTTTATTCCTATTCCCATTCACTAGTTTAAAAAAAAATAGAAGATGACAACTGTGGAAAATATGTGGGAGTATTCAGTACTGTTAAATGGCAGTAGTAGCCTTAAAATAAGTTCACTTGCTGTATTGAATATAAACTGTAGTAAGTAATGGAATTTACTTTTTAATGTTTTGAATGCTGTCTTGATATTATGTGTGCAGAAAACGCTACTAAGATAGTGGTCTAATGAACCAGGTATGTACAATTCTGATTATAAATTCATTTTCTTTACAGGAAGGAGATCAGTAATGTACTAAGAGCGCAAATTAGTGTTCAGTTTAAGAATTACATTTTCCGTACATACTTCCTTCAGAAATTAGAGTAGGAGGGATGGAGCAAGCTATAAATCTTGCTGGAAAAGCAGGCTAGGATGAAGAACATACAGCTTCACGTTGTTAACAAACTTTGTATGTTTAGTAGCTGAGATGTCAGATATGTCTGATGTTACTGCCTACTGCAAACCACTCCTTGGATGATTTTTCTAAACTAGAGACCAGAGGAGAAAGTTCAGGCAAGCCTAAAGTGACCTCAAAATAATAAGGATAATGTTTGCTGTTCGTAAGTAACCTGTATTTTCCAATTAAAGTTTAGACCTAGTTTACTGCTTTTTCTTAAATATCTTAACATTCTTCTCAAAATGCACAGCATGCATCTTAACAGCAAATTTTCATGCTGTGTTCTAGAGGAGCATAAAAAGTCAAACCCAAGGAGTTCTCTGCTTTTGTGATTGTTTTGCTTAAAATTTAAGTCCATACCTCTTTTCCCCCATCCCCTATCATTTTTTTGCCCTTGCATACCCAACAAAGCAGAGTCACCAAACCAGCAGACCTTGTTTGATTGCAAATAGATTAACAGCAGCTGTGGCACAAACAGAAACCATCATTTTCTTTCATGTCCATGTGTTTCCATATTCTCCTTTCTGGTTATTTATGTACAGGCTGAGTGTTGGTTACCTTATGAAACTTCAATTAAAAAAAAGAATGCATGAATTAAGTCCATTGCATTGTATGACCTCATACCAGAGATTCTAATAGACTCCTGAATTTGGGATTTATAAATCTTTGGCTTGGCTTATAGACTTTGTAGCCCCTTGAGTCAGATGCTTTTGGTGAGCTTGCTGATGTTCTGAGGATGTTTGTTGTTAGTTCAGTTTAGGACTGTCTCAGTACAGCTGTGTTCTCTACTTCTGAGTACACAGTCCTGGTGTGGATAATTACTGGTTCTCTTCTGACCTGCATAGAGAAAATCTTTAGTAAAATGATGAAATGGAAGTCTACTTTACTGCTTAGATCTCTTTAGCTTGCTGTAACATGAGATAAGCCCTATATGAGAGAAGGAGTACCCAAAAATGGGGCTTTTCCTTGCAGTTGTAGGAAGGTGTTAGATAAGTTAACTGTAGGATCGTGTTGCAGCTCTGTGCTCATGTGTCTGGTGTGTCAACTGTTTCTTACTGTCTTACTGTTTCTTGTATTCTTCCCCTTCTTTGATCTATCTGCCTCTTATATTGAGACTGGAGACAATTCGGGGAAATGATAATACCGTTTTTGTCCTTTGGTATTATAACTACTTGTAAAAATTCTAGTCATGGACTAGATTTGTTTTGCATTTCAGCCATGCACAAACACAGTTCCTGTTGCAGCATAGGGCAGATCTCAGCACAAAGAATGATCTGTTTGTTGTGGTACTGTCTTCATTTTTAAACATAATTATATGTGTTATTGATCACACAGTATTCAGATCTTTTATTGAAAACAAAAAAGTGAAGCCATATCAGTAAAGTTATGAAGTATTGACAATAAAGCAATGTGTCTTTAATGTCAAAATGTCAAATCTGCAAGCCTGTTTCCTCATAGGTCTGGAATTAAGCCATCAAATGAACGCTGAAAATTAAGTTTATGACTGTGCTATGTAGAGCACATGCACATAATTTTGGGGGATTACTCAGGGCTCAAATATATTCTAGTTTAGGACATGAAAATAGAAAATAGAAATGTAACATGCCGGATTTTGAAGTTACCATTTCTTCTACCATTCTGATGCATGTGAAGCTGAAACTACATTCAGGATGCCAGATGCTGGTGATTTAATGATGTAATGCTTCAGACATGCCTGTCAGCATCTGGAGAAAAAGAATCGTGTTATGCCTTCTCTTCTCAAATATCTAGTACTTCATTCTTCGTTTCTTGTCAACCTGAAAGGCAAATATTCTTCTTATGAATGATGATTCCCCCTGTTTGTAGATTCTGGTTACTGCACACTGTAATCCCTTCAGACCTTTGCATAAATCAGTTTAGAAGTTCGCTTCATCTATCTTAGGTCAGTCTGATTCAGATATGCTCATTCTTGAATGAAGCATCTGTTTGAAATATTTTTTAAATACAGTTTCAAAATACAGCAGTTGATTTCTAACCTGCACAGGATATAAGCATGATCTGAAAATTCTAGTCTCCTATAGTGAGTTTTTGAGGAAGTTGTGATGGCTGCATCTGGAAACCACAAAAAAGATGTGGGTGATTAGTACTAGGACTTTTTGCAATGCTGAAAATGATGATATGAATTTTTTATTCAACAAGCTGCTTTGTTCTAATCTGCTTTGATTATTGTGATGTTCCTGTGTAGTTTTAATGTCACCTTTGTCTTGGGATGAATTATTATAAGATATTGTGGATATGTTGTTAGGCAAACAGCCTGTGTTCTCAAATCTGTGTTTCTACTCTGCTGTGCTTATTGATCGAGCTTTTTGTCCAACTAAAACTTATCAGTGAGTCCTAGTGCCTTGTCTGTTGCACTGTAGTCATCATTCGACTCAAACTTCTTTACCATGGTTTCTAAGGCCTGTTCTCCCTCCCAGCTTGTGGAATTGTTGTTTGGGTTGTTTTGCTGTTGTTGTAATATTTTTTGTGTTTTGGGGTTTTGTATGTGTGTATGTGTGTTGTTTTTTTTGGGGTTCTCCTTCCCCCCCACTCCTTTGTTGCTTTTTCCTGATCCCAGATCTAGTACCTCTTCTGTAACTATTTGCCTTATGTAGCCCCAGTCAGAAGCCTGGCCTAGAGCTGTTGCAAGGCAAGTCCTATTTAGAGGCAAGCAGGAAGATAATCTAGTGCAGATGGGGGCTTCAAGGGATAGAGCCGGTAAAATTCTTTGTAAATGCATTTTGGAGTTTTTTTGA
>JANHGB010019017.1:0-18021 GCA_026283785.1 Coracopsis vasa | reverse complement strand
CAGGCTGGATGAGGCTTGGAGCAACCTGCTCTAGTGGAAGGTGTCCCTGCCCATGGCAAGGGGTTGGAACTGGATGATCTTAAGGTCCTTTCCAACCCAAACCTAATGGGAGCAGAAACCTTGTCCTCCTGAACCATAACTCCCCCCAGCAGGAAGGAGAGGAGGTGCTGGTTTCATTGCAAGCCGTGCACAGGATGAAGACTTTATCATTTATCAGATCATTTTCAGGTTTTGTGTTTCATTTAGCATGGACCAAAGTGAACAGGCACTGGATAAGTCTGTCTGGCTACATTTGGTCTGGTTACCCCAGCTGGCAGGGGCTTGGAACTGGATGATCTTAAGGTCCTTTCCAACCCAAACCATTGCATGATTCTATTGTAAGGGATGTCATTTTCTGATTTCTTTCTGTGACCTGGTAAAATTAAAACGTCAATGTCCTCACTAAGTTTAAGAGCTTGACATGGTTGACATCTATTCACTGCACTGGGCTACAGAAACCCAAAACTGGCTGTTTTGCTCAGGTTTTAAAAGAAAAACTACCATCTCATTTTCAGGCTTCATTCAAGGCACAACCATCCCAGTTTGAAAATTTCCTCATAAACCCCTCCCCCTTAGAGTAAAACACACCACTGAGTAAAACACATCTAAACAAGGTTTTCATTGATAGTATTTTTAATAGCCATTTTGGGGGATTCCCAAGATGGCAAGAGATGGTCCCACTGGGACCTGAGGTAGCTCTGTTGGACATCCGGAAGGATTAACCACTGCTGCTAGCGACGGCACATCTCTCTTTTTGAAATGCAAAGCTCTGTCCTAGCTCATCTTTAGGGCTTTATTTGGAACAACCTCGGGATGTGATGTACAAGCACCTCCACCCTTCCATGCCTGTCCCTGCGAGAAGCCTCCCAAAACTGTTTGCTACCAATTACAAAGCCAGCTTATTTGCTTCTTCCTTAAATGTGGCAGCATCTATAACAATAAGATTGACTGTGTTTCCAGCTGAATAAGTATTATTCTGTCTTAAGGCTCCCGAGGACTAATAAATAATTTCTGTTCCATTTCACAATCGGTGTGAAGGATCAACATAGCTCAGAAAACAATTCCAACAGCTCAGCTAATAAAGCTATACACTGCAACACTGCTATTCCATGTTTCACACCCATTAAACGTTTCCTGAAAGCTAATTTAGCTCTTTGTTTTCGTAAGGAGGAAGAACACCTGGAGCCTGATCTTGCAAGAGGATTCAATGGGGGTGAAGCCAGCCCAGATGTAAATCAGGGCTCCAAGTTTTATCCAAGCGAGGTTAATTTTGTACCACCAAACTATTGAAGTAACTCCTCTCAGCTTCAGATATTGCTGTGGAAATCAATTCTTTCAGATAAATAAAATCTTAAAAGCAAATGTAGAAGAAATCATGTTGATCCTTTAAATTTATCTCAGAATTTCAAGTATTTTGTGTCTTACAAAAAGAAATCCCTTCTGATGCTCTGTTACATAAAACATCTCCTTGTTCAAGACCCCTGGACCTGGCTGATACATGGCAAAAGGTCTATTCAACGCGCCTCCTCCCAGCCTGCTCTGCCACAAAATCTGGGAAACCAGGGAAAGTCAGTGTCAAGTCAATCCTCCCAGCCATGGCATGGCCTGGCTCAGCTTTTACAGCTCTGGGCTGTCCTGACAGGTCATCTCCCCTCAACAAAAAAACCTGGTTACAGATTGCCTCAAAGTCCTATACCACAAGTAAGAGCATCCTACATCAACGGAGGGGTACAGCAATGCCACAGGTACCCAACCCAAACAGTATTTGGAGCAGGAGAGCACCCTGACCCGCAGAACAAGTTGAAGTCCCAACGTGAACTTGAATATACCCATGGATCCTCAATAATCCATTATTATACTAAGCCATTAATCTCTCCGTGCCTCAGCTTTGCAGCATGGATTTTGAGCATATACTTTTGATGCACCTAATAATTATGCCAGATTCTAAATACAAAAGAGAAAACTACAGGAGTACTTAAGAGAAGATCAGATCACAATTGTCACTTGCAGGAGGGCAGAGCTGGGACAGCACCTCCATTCTTCCCAGAGAGTCTTTTAAAACAGAGAGATTAGATATGCTGGTGGTGGTTTGGTAAAGGCAAAATAGAACTAACAGGGTAAAAAGCCATCCCTGCCATGAAAGAGAAATGCTGCTGCCATGTACAATTACAGAGGTGCCCACACACACCAGGAAGCCAAACCTGGGAGGGACACAGGCCAGAAAGCAGGCTGTGAACTGAGAATTAACTAAGTTTTATCCCCCCATTTTGAGCCACGGGAGGAAATCCCCAGCTCCTCCAGGGCAAAAATAATCAATTTAGGTTTGATTTGCCAAAATACTTCAGAAGCACTAAAGGGAGCTGAGAGGGATGCCCAGACCCTCTGCCCTCGAGCTCAACACAGAGCACAAGCTCTGCCTCCTCATCCTCCTGATCCTTCCCTGGAATAGCAAAAAGAATTCACGTGTTGTAGGAGCTCTTTAAAGCACCAAAATAACATAAACATATGAAAATAAGTATTTTCAGGGATGCTCCAGCCGCATACAGGTATAAACATGAGTACAACAAAATGTATTGCCTTGTCATGCCATGCGAAACCACCGTAATCTATATTTCGTAAACTCTCCTCAAAGCACTTTGCTGTACATTACTTTAGATAGCCCCAGAAACCAATGAGTAGTAAGAAAAGACAGGTTCCATGATAAAATCAGTCCCTGCAGCACAACTTCTCCTGGTTAATTAAAAATACTAATTCCTCAGCCTTTGACAGAGGTCGAAAAAGCAGCAGCTTCTCTCACTGTTGAGCATCTCTGAGCACATTTGCTCTCGACTTGCTCAGGAGGTCTTACAGGGATGTTTCAATGAGGGGAACCCTTCAGTGCTATTCCAATATATGCCCAGGAAAATCTGACATTCCCTTATGTTTCCCCTGATGGAAACCCGAGCCAGCTGTTGACTGTCAGCCTGTACCAGGCTACCACCACACCATGAAGCTCTCAAACGCATCTCTCCATCAACACAGCTTGGCCATTCCATCTCTTTCCACATTGTGGCAACAACGCTCAGAGAGTATTGTTGTACATGCATGTGTTTGTGCAGAGACATATCCACCCCTCCTGCTATCTCAAAGCCAAAGGATGTGCATCTTCCCCAGCTGGGAAGCCCCAAACTAGAGGTGAGAGCCGCCAGCCAGGCTGTCAGCCCATAGCCTCCTCTCATCTGCACCCCAAGCACAGGGTGCTGGGGCAGAGCACTGCTTGGCCATCACGAAAGTGGATTTCAGGCATTACTCACACATTCACGCTTCACTTTCAGTTGTTTGCTTATTATCAGCTACTGAAAATGACAGAGACGAGCTTCAGCTCCTAATGGCCCCAATTACAGCAGTAATAATCACCAGTATTGAATTGAATTTATGTTTTTCATCAATATTCATGCACATGACTTGGAAATTAATTTCCCATTGACATTATTTTTCATAACAAAGCCAAATCATTCGGATGCTTACTCAAAGGTAGCAAATAATGGAGGCATTTAAAAGAGTCCTTTAGCTTCTGCTTTTTAGGCCATTATTTTGCTCTGCTCTGTTGGTGATAAATCTATATGTTAAATTAAGAAATCACATCTAGTTCCATTTCTAAAGGATTTTATAATCCTCCCAGCTCAGCTGAACTAACTTTTGGAAGGAGGTCAACTTGTTCCCTTTCTTATTTAACCCCCCTCCAGATTTGGAGATTTGGGAAGAATGAATCCCATCATCTCTGGCACGGTCACCCCCACCTGAAGCACTGGTGTCTCACTCCTCTCCCACAGCACATTCAGACAAGCAGCGATGAGGCATACTTTATGCCAACACCAAGGCAGCTATCTCGAGCATCTGGATATATTCTCCTGAACCATAAAACATTTATTATTATCTCTTTGGCAAGGACACAGGAGAGTGGCACATCTTCCCTGCATCATCTCCCACCTGAAAGCAGCACAACCTCCCTCCATGGATCGCTTTGCACATGGTCCAGAAACACATGAGGAATCTACCTTCCTTCATCCCAGACAGGACAAGCCCAACAACAGTGAGTATCTCTTTCTAACACATTCTCTTCCCATACTTCCCACTTATTTACTTAATTAGCAGTGGGTTTACAATCATCAGGGTTTCTTGAAAGGTAGCTCATGTAACTGTGTATTAATAACTGCGAACACTCATGGCAATCTGTTAAGACCCCCAGATGAGGGGAAATACTCGAGCCCCTTAAGGAACAACTAATTACAAGGAATGCCACAGCAATCCCTATTCATTTCATTATGCTCCACACTCTCAGCAACAGCCTGGGCACCCTGTCACGTACACACACAGAAGAAGGGGGAAACACACTTTTAATCCTTTCATTATTATTTTACAGCTTTCCTTGAATAAGCTGCCAAAGTCCTGAATTTCCTTGCAATTAGGCATGTCCTAACAAAAGGAGGGACCACCAGCAAGCACTTCCAGCCTTGCAGATGGCTCCTGGGAGAAGACAAAACACTCCTGGAGGTCACCAGCCACTTTCCTGTAAACCCAGTGGTTTTGGAGAGTGTTTGAAAATTGAAGACTTGCTTTCCCTAGGTGAGAGACTGTAATGAAGGAGAGCATCATTTTCTCTGTACTCCTAATTAAAAGCTCAGCTGGCACAAGTGTTTTCCTTCCGTGAGGTCTGCTCTCCACTAGAAATTACCATTCCATTTGAATCCGGTTGCATGCAATCAACCCGAGTGCCGTGAACCCCCTGGACAGCTGTGAGGCCCTGAGAAGCTCAGCACTGCCATCCAGCCACTGTTCAGGCTGTCACGGATGTCATCAGGATGAGGTGATACAAGACAGGCCAGCCCACGGCACCTGTGAGCCACACTATCATGGCTTTAATCCCTTCTACCTGCAGGCAAATGTACAAACAACGCAGAAACACAAGCCTGGGAGTGCTGTGGATTATTTGGATTCCCAAATTAAGCTCTCCACTATCCTAAATAAAGTCAAATTAAAAAAAAGAGCTATAATGGTGAGGCTATACATGGTGAGGCACTGGAACATGGTGCTGAGGTGCTGGCACAGGGTGCTCAGAGAAGCTGTGGCTGCCCCATCCCTGGCAGTGCTCAAGGCCAGGATGGACAGGGCTTGGAGCAACCTGCTCTAGTGGAAGGTGTCCCTGCTCATGGCAGGGAGTTGGAACTGGATGAGCTTTAAGGTCCCTTCAACCCAAACCATTCTAGGATTGACTGATTTTTATCCATACTTAAAAGGACACTCTGAAACACTTCTACAGCCTTTCTACTCTTTACCTAGAGAAGAGGTCCCTGGGTTGATAGCATCAGGGACCAAAAGCACTAATTCCCTAAAATGTGCTGGCTGAACTCCCAAATATCATTTCACATACCATTGTAAAAGCTTCCCAGCACTTCCAGGGAAGTGGCAGGGATGTGTATTATCAGGGTAGTCCCACCTCCAGTAGAGGCTGATCAAATACCACCTACAAAGGGAAGCTCTTTCTCAATCTCATGAACACAAATAGGCACAGTAAAGGCTGACAGTGATTGCAACTTCATCAAGAAAGATTAGTTATGTGTGATAACACTTCTTGGTGCTGATGGCACCCTCTCCTTGCACCGAGCTCTTCAAAATCTGTTTGGTGGATGCTGCACAGTGTATTTTACCCATGTAGCACTCCTGTTCATAGCTACCAGAAAACAGGATCAGACGTTGGCTAGATCTATACTGTGACATTTCAAGGATAATTGCTTGTGCTGACCATGTCAAGCCATTGTCATCTGCTTGCTTTATGCCAGTATTTCCAGCATTGTTTCTCTTTTAGGCTTGTCATATCTACATTATGATACAAGAACTGGAAAGGACAAAATGGGAAAAATGTACTGCAGGACCTGTATCACACAGCTACCACTAAATAACAACAGAAATTAATACAAGAAGCTTTACCAATGGCTCTTCCCCCCAGGCCTTTGTACCAGGTTATTTTCTCTGGGTACTTCTTCCCTTTTTCTCCCTACTCTTCACAGACGTGCACACACACACACATGCACTTTCTTCATTTCTTTCTATTTTGAGGGTAAATAGTTGCTTCTTAACTATAATGTAGGTACTGGACTTGACAAGCAATTAAAGCAAACAATTTCCACTCATCTAACTTTGCCAAATTAGTCATCTGCCATCTGCTCTATCATCTGGCTCTCCTTGAGGTCTTGCTGTGAATCTGGAAGCACTCACTCCGACACAGAGGCACTGAATAAGCCTCCAAGCTGGCGGGGAACCCGAGGGATGGAGGTGGCAGGGGGTGCGACACGTGGCCCTGGCTGCTCATCCTCACCCCTGCCAGGCACCTCTGAGGAGCTGCTTACTGGATCCCATGGTCAAACTGGCAAATGACCAGCACACAAGTTGTGATAGAAAAGCATTTAAAGGTTTCTTTTCTGGCCACTTGTACACATGGTAGCTTAGAAGGATGCTGGATTTGCTTACTGGGTGCAGGATGCAAAAAATAACCCACCTTACTGAAATGCCTTCAGCATTTGCAATCGAGATCTCAATGAAGTACAGAACCTAAAGAAGCAATTAATCAATGTTACCTAAGATAGATTTGAGTGATCTCTGCTTCCAGCACCTGCCTTAGGTCAGTGAGGCCTGGGGGAGAATTAGTAAAGCCTCATTTTGAGACAGGGAAAAGGTTTTCAAATAGGTCTGAAATACAACATCAACTCCCTAGCACTGGCAGGACCTCTCTCTTTTACCAGCTTCCCAGTTTGGCCTCCTTACTGGGTCTCCCAGTATAAGCATCAGCAGCACCCCTGTTCCAACTGACCGACATTAAACACCATTCCAGAGTGCAAGTTAGTCCATGCAGATGTTTGCTGCTGCTGCTCTGAACCATCACATGGAGGAATCACTCACCCTGTTGCTGCTGAGGGCCATCACATATTGACTATTCCTGCACAACTCTCCAGTTCAGCCACTTGAGTGCAGCACCCAACCTTAAGCTTGTGAATCTAGCTCTTAATGCCAAGAACCAAAATCCTCCCCCCTAAATTACCAAAGCGTAGACCATCACCAACACCTCCCAAGATTAGTAAGTCTGCAGATACATGATCATGAGTAATAGAAGGCCATGTGTTCCTGGGCAGCTAAATGCAGAGCAAAGTGCCAAGCTGAAGGCTTAAGAGTTTGCAAATGTTGCTCTCCCTGCTTTCCAGCCCTCACCCTTCCCAAGTCCCATTCCAGCACAGTAACAATGATTCATGCAACCTCTTTTGCTCCATCACAGTGTATCCTGGCTCTCTACCATGGCAAAGTGGTGGAAAACCCTACAGGTCTCAGCAGTGGGAAGGATTTGGGCTGTTTTTTCCATGCCAGGGAAAGAAGTGGGGGGAAAATGATGAAAACAAAACACAAGCACCAGGTGAACACATGCAGGGGTGGGAGCAGGGGGAGTAGAGGGGAGCCAGGGTCTTGGACTGGGTTTTTGTACAAGTGCCCTCAACACAAACCAATTTAGAGAGGGATGCCAGGAACATCTGTTACACGGTTGGTCCAAAAATCATTTCCCAGCTCACAAACCAGGCTGCCTTACTGGGGACATGAAGGGCTCCTGTTTCCCTGCAGTGCTCTTCTGAGGGCCCACGGGTTGCACAGACCCTTGCCATGATGCTGCAGCAACGGTTGCCTTTCCAGCAGTACTTATGCGGCTCCACAACAGCCGGGGCCTTTTGCCTGCCTGGCCTCCTTGCTTTTTCTTTCCTTCCCCAGAGCCCCTCTGAATACCACAGCATTCACTCAGCTTAAATGCATTTTAATTAACATTGTACAAACACCCTGAGTTTGTGCGTGCATGAGGGAGCGCGTTCATTCAGCCTCTGCCTGATTCTCAGCCCAAGAAATCCAGTGGGAGTGCTGGCAGCCGCTGTGATGGGAACAGGATCGCAGTCCTCCCTGCCTGCATGAGATTTAAAATGCCCTTAGCAAAGCGCTCACAAGCCCTTGGATCCTACTTACTGGGATTTAAACACAGTTTAGGTAAAAGATACAGCTGAGACATGGTAGGTGGGACAGGTGCTTTTGTATCTACTAATGTAAGTGCAAGTTATTAGTCACTGCTAAAGCACACAGCAACCACCACGTTGTTACAGGGTAAGCAAAAGGCACTTGTGACATTAAAAGAAAGAGGAAAAAAAAAGAGGTAGTTCCTCGAGATCTCCCACAGCAAGTTTTCTCACACTACATTAGTAATTAGCACGTATTCCACCTAATCAGATGATTAAAATAACTACGAAATTTAAACACAAAGAAATGGACTGCTTCGGATAGAAGAACCAACCCTAATTCTGACAACCCTGTGAGACAAAACAGCCAAAGGGCTTACACAAAAAGTCCCTGGAAAAAAGATTTCAGTACTAAAGAAAACAAACATGTAACAGCTCTATTTTATCATTATTAATATTATTATTACTATTATTATAGCAACTTGGTCTAGTGGAAGACAGCCTTGCCCATGGCAGGGGGCTGGAACTGGATGAGCTTTAAGGTCCCTTCCAACCCAAACCATTCTATGAGATTCTATGATTCTGTTTCACAAGGAGCACCTGAGATGGCCATGCTGGCACATGGGTGTCCTCATCACACAGGTAAAAGCAAACCCAACATTTTTGAACTGCTTTGCTCAAGTACTTCAAGGTGACTGTGCAATGCAGGAGAACTATTTTAGCCAATATACACAGGTCTATTAAGTTGAAACTGCATGTGGGTTATTTTTCATTGATGAAAATAACAGGCTCTCAAGCAACATGAGAACCTTGTCAAGCAGACAGGAGAATTCAGTCTGTGTAAGACAGCTGAAATGGTAATTATTTAAACTTGGAAGTACTGCAGATGAGGGGAACGGCACTGCAGTTGCACAGGGAGAGAGGAGCCATGCTGAGGCTGGCTGGGCCCACAGGAGGACACTGCACTTTGGAACTGAAACACGCTGAAGAGGGAACAGGGATCACATCCTGGGGTCCGTGGTGGTCAGACATGTTAAGGTCATCAAGTCAAAGAATTAACCTAAAGTGCTCTCTTACATAAGCCTTTCTTAAAGTGATGGTTGTATTTTCCCATTTGCCCACTTCTAAAGGGAATAATAAACCCATATGTTATTATACCAAATGCTTTTAGATACCAGTTTACAGGCAGAAAAAACAACCTTTCAGTAACTAAACTCTATGCAAGAACTTTTCTTACTGCTATACACTATGCATAAAAACCAGCCTAGTCTTAACCCAGGATTTTCTGCCACAGACAACCCTCCATTTCTTGTAGTTCGCACAGGTCTCACACAAAGAGCTCCATACAGGCTACTGAGCATGCAGGGCATTCCTTCCGGGCATGACAGAGGTGCAGGTCAACACCAAACTCCCACCTTCTCAAACCCACATGTTGTGAACAAAGTCCTGGATTGACCAATTTAAATTAAATAGAAATTAAAAGCTAATAAAAGCCTGAGCACCCAATAAATTCTTCCAAGGCCACTGAGATCTTCAAGCTCTGGTGTGCAGCAGCACAGTGGCCATTCTGGAGTATGGTCATGCTGTATAAAACCATACCTCTACCACTGAGGTGTTTTTAAAGAAGTAAATGAGCTACTTTTTAAACCTCACTGAGGCTGTGGGCATAAGCTGCTGCTATTAAATCTGCACAAAGAGGGCAGATGCAGGGCTTGCATTTGAATTGATAACCTCATTTTGCACAAGCAGCATACTCAGGGCAAGCACCCGCAGTGCTGATGCATTTGCCTGTTTTACCTGGGAGGTGAGGACTGCCTGTCTGCATCTGATGAGCTTCTCATCGATTCTTTAACACTGAGTGAGGTGGTGGTTGAAAGCAAAGCCTGTCTTGCCCCTCTTCATACCATCCCTACTGAGCCTTCGTAAATGATGGCACTTTCCAAGGCTGAAAGAGGGGATGGGGGAGAGCCAAAGCTGCTGTGAAATTGCTCCTTAAATGCACTTCCTTTGCAGTCAAATCTGGCAAAGCAACTTCAAAATACCTAATAACTTTTCTCACCCAACCTATTGCTGTGCTGCACTAACCACAGGCATATTTATTTGTTATTCTTCTTTCCTATATTTTCAGAAATCATCCCAAAAGGTAAGTTTTAAATAACCGTACTTGTCAAAACCGTATTATGAATCCTTTATAGATCACTTTGCTCAAATATGCTCCCTGTTAATAGTTTGTCTTCTTTCTGTCAGGCTTTTTAAGATGCATGCCATATATATTTTATAAATGTTTGGGTTTGTTACCACATCCCTGCCCCAGAGACTGCCCTTAAACTTCTGTTCATTGATTGTGACGGTATCAATTTGTAAAGGTCAACAGAAAGCTTCTCTGACAGCTCAACTCAGACAGCACTGTTTAAATGAGCTGTTTCTCTTTCTCTACAAAGCAAGATGCCAACAAAATCAAAACCCAAGGTCTTTATTTCACTGGCCTGACCAATGACTTTGATAGGCTTTGGATCTCTGATAGTTGTTGAACCCTCCTTGGAAATCTGAGCTTGTTTGAGGGTCTTAAATAACACGTGAACAAGCAGGCTGATGAAGAGAAAGGTTTATCCCAACAAATACAAAGTCGGGCAAAAAGGCAGAAGGCCTGCATGGATGAACAAGGAGCTCCTGAAACAAAGTCCAGCACAATAAGGAAGCCTATAGAGGGTGGAAGCAAGGACAGGTAGCCTGGGAAGAATAAAGAGAAATTGTCCAAGAAGCCAGGGATTAGCTTTAGGAAAGCTAAAGCCCTGATAGAATTAAATTTGCCAGGGATATCAAGGGCAACAAGAAAAGCTTGTCCAACAGCAATGAAAGGAAGACTAGGGAAAACGTGGGACCTCTTTGGAACGAAATGGGACACATAGGACATGGAGAAGGCTGAGACACTCACTGACCTTTTTGCCTCTCTCTTGACTGGCAAGGGTCCAACCACATTGCCCAAGACACAGCAGGCAAGGGCAGGGACTGGGAGATGAAGAATCACCTGCTATAGGAGATCAGGTTGGAGACCATCTAAGAAACTTAAAGGCTCATAAGTCCATGAGACCAGATGATGGGGACTGAAAGAAATATGGAGAGGGACTTTTGACCAGGGCATGTAGTGACAGGACAAGGACAATGGCTTTAACCTGCCAGAGGGGAGATATAGATTAGATATTATGAAACAAATCTTCACTACAAGGTGGTGAGAACATTAATTTGCTGCTCCCTCTGAAAACCTCAGGTAACAGAGCTCCCAGGGATCACTATATAAATGTCACCCCTGTGTGTGTTTGGTGTCATGCATCGTTTTGTCATACATGAATAACTTAACATTTAACACTAAAAAAACCCACAAGCAGCTGGCTAGTCAAGAAACAGATCACACCAACTTACTTTGATGCTTGCTTCAGCAAGCACTGTATTGAGAGAACAGCTTATTTTGCTCAGAGTTGTGATCAGAAGCCTCTTCAAAAGGCTTCTGCCCTTTCCCCCCATCCCAGAAT
Organism: Coracopsis vasa; assembly: GCA_026283785.1. Taxonomy (NCBI): domain Eukaryota; kingdom Metazoa; phylum Chordata; class Aves; order Psittaciformes; family Psittacidae; genus Coracopsis; species Coracopsis vasa. The sequence goes on along the minus strand of JANHGB010019017.1, from coordinate 6,431 downwards.
GTACTGAATATCTCACATTCATAACCAATGAAAGCAGGGCTGCACAATTTATGATGCTGTTACACCTGAAGAAAACCTGCCATAAATCAAAGAAAACAGTTATATAAATGAGTATAAAAGTGCAGGGAAATGTCACAAGATAGCAATAAAGTATCTTCCAAATGGTAAATCCCAGGAGCAGAAGTACCATTAGTTTTGAATCCTCCACTCAACAACAGCAGGACTGGTTTATCACAGGAGTAATCAGTACCGGAGCTTGCCTCCCATAATAACTGCAGACTCAGGAGAAACCGCATGCTCCTGGTGGGAATCAGGGAAGCAGGAGAAACACAGACAGGGAATGCACCATCGCACAGAGCGGTCTGAAGTAACACTATGACCCCATGAGTTTGCCCCTGCTGCTAATTCAATGGAACACAGGACCACATCACATGTAGCCATTCCCACATATAACCTGAAATACAGAAACCATGGAGGGATGATTTTTGTTTCACCTGCAAGAAGAAAGATGTGCCCACCCCAGGGGCACCAGCCAGGTCTCCTCTGCAGGCACTGAAAAGGAGGCTGCTTTAGCAAAAGGACAGCAATACAATCCAATAATACAATACAGCCTGTGAAGAATAAAGAGAAATTGTCCAAGCAGCCAGGGATCAGTTTAGGAAAGCTAAAGCCCTGATAGAATTAAATCTCCCAGGGACATCAAGGGCAACAAGAAAAGCTTGTCCGACAGCGATGAAAGGAAGACTAGGGAAAACGTGGGACCTCTTTGGAAGGAAAAGGGACACAAGGTTACCTAGGACATGGAGAAGGCTGAGATACTCAATGACCTTTTTGCATCTGTCTTGACTGGCAAGTGGTCCAACCACACTGCCCAAGACACAGAAGGCAAGAGCAGGGAGTGGGGGAATGAAAAACACCCACTGTAGGAGATCAGGTTGGAAACCATCTAAGGAACCTGAAGGTGCACAAGTCCATGGGACCAGATGATGGGGACTAGAAGAAACCTGGAGAGGTTTCTTTCTGGAGAGGTTTCTAATGGACACAAACCTTGCCTGGGGAATGAACTGCCCAAATCCACTGGCCAGACCTCCCCTGGGGATTTAGAGGATATGGCTAATACAACAGTCCTGGGAGGAAGTTGGAAGATACTCTGGAAAAGCAAGTTGAGGGATTTAACCATGCAAATGGCCATAAAGCCCTTTCACTGACTTCCCAGGCCCCAGCTCAGGCTACTATCTGGTATTTGCTCATTTTTCCACAAATACTACCAGTGGAATGGACATGTCACAGCAAAATACCAAGGAATTTGTTGGGATGAAGGAAAAGCAACGTCTTGTAAAACACTGGAGTAGCTCTGCAAACACCGTGAGGATCCATGGACAGATGAGAGCTTCAGCCAGTAGCACATGGAAAAGATGGCAGAAGAAAATCACTCTGAGATTGAGCGTGGTGCAGAGTACTTCCACTGCTACCACCTGTGATGCTTCCCCAAGGGATTCCCTTTTCATGCTGCTCGTAGCAAGGCTACAGAGGAGCAATCCAGAGCAAGCACCAGCCTGTGCTCCAGACTTATTTCTTACCTCTGTGCACAAACCCTTCCCTGATCCTTTTCAACTTGGAGAATTCCCAAGCCTATTCCTGACCTCTTCAGAGCACATTTACATGCACCTTTATCCTGCAAATGGTAATCATTAGCTCACTGTTAAAATAACACTCGTGTCAAAATAATCTGTTTTCTGGTTCTTAACCCAAGGCAAGGAAAAGACACAGCAGGTACCTGGTTGCTTGTTTTGAAAACATGGATGACATTCCCACAGACCAAAAGAGGCTTTGTATTCCTGCCTCTCATAAGCAGATGACAGCATTTCTGCTCAAAGACCTCCCCACCTGATTTCATTTCCATAAACAAACAGGGAGGAAGGCACATGAATGACAGGCGCCTTGCTCCTGTCACTGGGTTTTGAGCAGCAGACACATTATTAGAAGCCTCATTAAGAAGGAAAGGCCAAGAAGCAATTTTCCCAACACAAGCCCTGAGCAAAGAGGTTGCTCCCGGGGTCCCTGTTTCATTAATACCTTCCTCTTGCTCACTCCATTCCATGATCCGGTTCAGCTGAATCTGGGAAATGGGATGGAGGAGGGAGGGGGAGCCCTGCTGGGGGGCACAGGGCACCCAGCATGTGATCCCAGCCAAACCTTGTGCCGTGGGCTTTGGCCACAGCTCTGTGCTTAAGTGATGCAGGAGCACGTGCAGCTGGAACGGCTCAGTGCAAATTTACCCATTGCAGAACGTCCTTGAAGCCTGTGACGGGTAAATGGCAGCGAAGGTCAGTGAAGCTAATTTGATGGTAAGGAGCCTGGCTCTGCATCACTTGCCCATAAGGTGGCCCTATCCTTTAAAACACTCAGCCTAAAACCATCGTGCAAGGCGCAGAGAAGTCCCCAGGAGCAGGGTTTCCTTGTTTTCCCTCCATGAGACTGTGCTTACTAAACGCATTTGGCTTTTTATTACAACCAACAAAAAAGCAGAGCCCAGCTAGAATGGCTTCATTAATAACAATTAGCCAGAGCACAATTGTGATTCAGGTGGCGTTCTGGAGCATGAAGGAGAAACTTGACACTTTTGCTTGTATGCACGGACAGAAGAAATCCCAGGCAAAGTTAATGGAAACGGAGTGGCTGAGCGACGCCAAAATTCAAATGTACTGTAACATTACTAAACGATTTCAATGTCACAGGAAGGTGTCGCGCTGCTTCCAGGATTATTAGCCCTGGCAGAGTTTTAGTAACATTTAGTGAAACACCTCAGCAGCACATCCCTGGGATGTGCTAAAATCATCAGGAGAATGGAAAAGATTCTCAGGTTTTAGGAATGGGGGGAATGAAACCTCTGGTTACAGCAAAAGGGAGGTGACAGCCTTGAAAAGGCCCCTTATGGGGTGAGATGGCAGCAGGTTGGGGTGTGCTGGGTGCTACCTGCTCCCTGCCTGGAGGGTCCCCTCCTCTTTGAGGAGAAGGGGAAGGACACTGTGAAATTGCAGTTGTCTAAAGTGGTCCAAACAGCTGCCAGTCACTGCAGGTTTATTGGCTGTGCTCACCGCAAGGGGGGCTGCATCTGAGAGCCTCCACCTTAATTAGTGTCACCGCAGTCAGATGCAATTTATGTTTCAATATACGTGGGGAATATGAAGACAGACCCAGTAACTACTTTCAATCAGGAGGAAAAAGGTGGAGACTTCCAAACTTTTTTGTTGGAGAAGGGAAAGTTCTCCACTGGAGAATGAATGGGTCCTGCTATTAACGTAAGAGTAAATCCTGTCCCTGGAGAGACAGCTACAGAAGGCTTTGTCTGACTAAAACCAGATAATCTGACCCTACAGGATCACATTTTGAAAGCATGGAAAAGCACAGGAATGTACATCCAGTTTGCATGCTAAACGTGAGCCCACAAACGGAGGTTGTGCCAGGCAAGCAAGGCAGCTCCAGGTAAGCCTGCGAAACTTAGCATGAAAGCTGCACACATGTGCTCAGTGTGGTTTCCACAAGGCTTCTTGTGGCTTTGCATGAAGCCATCACCCTGATCTCAGGTGAAAATAAACACCCTGTACAGAACAGTAAAGTACGTGCATTTAAAGAGAACATACCGTAGCCATCTTGCAGGCAGAGGGAATTCCAGGTGGCCATACCTGGCCAGGAGGGAGTATGTTTGGAGGTTGTAATTCAGGTGTAATGCAGGTGTAATGCAGTGCTTCAGGCTCCTTACCAACAGTTAAAATGACATTCTCTGAAGTAAGCAGACCCAGAATATGTGGGCTAAAACTCAAAGTGAAAGAAGCCTCAAAGCAGTGCAAGAAATCCTACTTCAGCAGAGCACCACACCTCCTGCAGAAAGCTATCATCTGCTCAGTAACACACGCTTTCCTTATCGTTTAACAAATCCAAGCCATGTTGTTATAAATACATGTCTTAATGTATGAAAACTGTTCCAGGGTTTCTGCCAAAGCCTGCACATAGACGGGCCAAAAATATGCCTCCTAGCAGCACGAATCCATCCTACTCATCCCCAGCATCTCCAGCCCCAGAGCACACAGCTGGCTTGACATCACCAGCACTACCTAATGCTCAGCAGCCAGGGAAAGAGAGCTTACCACATCATGAACTTCCCAGCTTATCTCTGCACCTCCTTTTGCCACGTGCAGCTAGAGCATGGCACTGATGTCTTTTATTTTCTGTAAGGTCTTTGCAAGAGCCTTTATTTTGTCATGACAGATTCCCATCAGACTTAAGTATGACAAAATACATCATCAAGAGACATAGCTGGGCATCAGTCTCCCTCCTGCTGGTAAGGCTGGATGAGAAAAAACAGCATTTGATAAAGAGCTTTGGATCCTGTTGTGTCACCTACATCAGGCTAAAAGATGTGGCTCTCCACACCCAAGGAAAGGAAACAGTAGGCAAAAAATATACCTTATAGATCATTTGGACTTAGAAAAAACCTCTCGGGCACCCTTCAAACTCAAACCAAGGCCTCCTGTGAACATCCTACTTGCATGTCTGTAGTCATTAGTGCAGTTAATATCCCTATTTAAGAAAAGCGTAACTTCTGGTTTAGCTGCCTTGCTTGTCCTCAAACATGTTTCTTCCCTAGGAAGGTAACGCTGGACTTGAACCTGAAAATAATTGCTCCTGTAGATTTGGTCTTTAATGCAACAAACCTAAGTTCAGAACTGGATTTCATACTTGATGAGTTTTAGCCTGATGAGTTCCTTCCTAACACAGATGACAACTGTTTCTCATTTAAAATATAATGGCCCTATTCCTCCTGAGATGTTGTAGGAATCAACCAATACAGACCGCCCCCATGCTCTGCAAATTTGCCACGTCGGAACTACAAGCACTTGCTGAAATCAGTGGTTCTCTATTAGCATTGCCTCTAGAGGAAAGGAGGGAAATCCCCTCCAATGGGCTTGGAGATAGTGGGAAGCACCCCCAAAAACCCACCTAAGAGCAGCACTGGCCCAGGAGGAGATGCAGAGGATGTGCCCACTTACCAGGAATGGGATACTCATTCCTTGCTTCAGCAGAAAACACCTCACTAAGCCAGACACACACTATGCTGAATCCTTCCTCTCCCTCTCCCCTTTCCTCCCGCTGGCGCTATGTGATTAATATCACATCAAATTTGTCTTTGGTACAATATCCCACCGATCTTTCTTTGTATAATGTTCGCTTTACATCAGGTGACAGTTTTAGTGATTCCTCCTTTATTTGCATGTCCCCTTGAAGAAGCTTCATTTCTCCTTCTAATCAAGTCATTAATTTTCACAGAAATCGTTCCCACCCTGAGATGGCTGGATTCTAATTTGTCTCTGTCACACAAATGACTACTATCACCTCATTGCCATGCTGGGATGTTCCTCCACATACCTGTATTGGAGTAGGAAAAGCACTAAGATTATTTTTCCACAGCCATAACTGCTTTTCTTTGTGGCAGTTTAATTCTATCATGAGCCTTCCTTCAGGTACTTTGTAGTAGTATTATATAGCTGCTTGCTTTTTATTTCAAAGCAGATTGTGCTCATAAGGTGGGGTTTTTTTGTAATGGGAGAAGTGGAAATGATGGTGCCCAATTACTTTTCCTTTTTATCTTCTCTGCATCCTGTTTATCCTGTTTACCAACAGTGCTGCCCACCTGCGATGTCAGTGCATATACCCCTGCTGTCAGATTGATGCATCTTCCTGAAACCTCTTCTGCTTCTGTGGTATTGTCAGAGCATGGGGTTTCACATGCTTTAGTCACACACGTAGCTTTGTAACAAAAACTGAATGCATCACAGTAAGACAGAGTTTATGCAATCTGAAAAGCCACCTGGGCAGCTCCTGCCTTCCCAAGTCTTCTTCCAGTTATTTCCCTTGCTGCTTACTTCTTTGGATCCAAACCTGTCCTCCTTAATTCTGGGCTACCAGTCAGGAGAAACATGAAATGCTTTCAGGAAAGCTAATATGAAGTGTGGCTATAAAAGGCGACGCAAGGCTGTAGAGCTTGCAACAAATTTCCTTTGGCACCTGCCTTTTGCCATCAAAACAGAAAACTACCAACTACATCTGTGACTTACCTACAGCACTTGCATATCTATGTACTGAATGTACCAGGAATAAGCAGCAGAGAAACCCAAGACTGAAAGTCAGAGTTGCCAGGCTCCTGCACCTCACTGTGGTCACTGGACCATCTTTGCTCCCATCCTAACCATGAAACTTGCTTCTGACACACATCACTCTGTCACCACCCACCCTGCCCAAGTAGTAATATGGACATTTCCAGAGGAAATATCTTGCTTCATCATTCACAGCAAATGGGCTGGTTCAGCCTGGAGAAGAGAAGGCTCCTTAAGGGGAGACCTTAGAGCAGCTCCAGTGCCTAAAGGGGCTAC
>JANHGB010019016.1:0-25455 GCA_026283785.1 Coracopsis vasa | reverse complement strand
AATGGATTTAGCAGTTAATAACTGAATTCAAAGAGCAGTGTTTCCAAGTGTTGATTTTTTCATGCCCCAAACAGTCTATTAAAAAAAAAGAAAAAAGAAAAGAAAAAAAGACCAAAATTTAAGATACCCCAAACAGCCCTATGAAATCGGCAATAAATCTTGCTTGAGATTTCACATCTAGCTGAAAAAAGATCCTACACAGTACAGTGCCAAGCCCGTGTGTCCCTATGAAGATGAAGACAAGTCATTTGGCGCCGAAAATCAGACCAGCACAGAGGAGTCCCCACAGCCCTGCGAGGGAATGACGCCTCAAGTACCCTACAGCCCTCCCTGCCTGCACAGCACCGGGTTGTGCCGCTGTTAGCACAGCGGAGCCCTCGCTGCATGGCCTTCCCAGTACGGGGCACACACACACACAGAGCAGGCCCTTGATCACGCAAACACAGCTGGAGAGAAGTAATGCACAGTAACCTACACCGTGGTGCGATGACCAGGGCCACAGCACAGCTGTGTGCTGCCCACCCCTGACCTACCGAGACAGCAACACAAGACCTCACACACACCTTCCTATACCACACAGCACTGTGCAAGCAAGCACCACATCTACCCTGTAGCATACAGCAATACACACAGAAATTCATAAGCCAAAAATGGCAACAGCTCATACTCTCCAACACGTGGTGTGGCAAAGCCACACAACCTGCACAACGGGCTGAGGGCTCTGCAGCACTCTCCAAACACCTGATACTCTGCAGAGTACATCTTTCTGTACCATCTGGTACTGAGTAGTGCCCCCTGCATCTTACCTACCACCAGATCTCATGCAACATAGTGCAAATACATGAGGCAGCCCAACATCATTACAATGATTACAGGTCAATGTACACATGGTTATGTGTACAACTGAAAATCACCACAAAGCAAAGAAAAGGCTGCATAAAAACCTCAAAACCACAACATGACATCATACAGCACAAGGGCACTATTGCTGCAGTAAATGTCCCACCAACATTAGCATTCAAAAAGGCATCCAGGCCCTGAGCTGTGTAAAGCACAACCAAATGATAATACCAGAGTTTCAGTGGAATGGGCGAAAACAGCCTAAGCTGGCAGTTAAAGTGAATAGTGAACTTTGTGGATGAGATGGGGATAATGCCATATAAACTCCCATGAGCAGAAAGTTTATGCTGGTTCCTCAGGAGCAGGCACAGGCGGAGTGTGAAACTGCTGCAGCGGTGAACAATTCCTCCTTGGCTTTTCAAATCTGGACATGTCTGCCACCAGCCCACAGCATTTCAGAGCAAATCACAGGGAAACAGTCTATTAAACCATATCTAGAACTGCTTTCCCGGGGTATGTACGTGCGCTTGCATGTGCAAGTGCACAAATGTGCATCCCATATGCTTTGAACCAGAAAAAAAAAAGACTTCTTTTTCCCTCCAGAGCAAAGCAGCAATGCAAAGGAACAGGAATACTGTTTCTTCAGGAAACATGGTGGGTAAGGTAGCAGGCCAGAAACACCTCCAGGGCACACAGGGCAGCGCTGGATGTGCTAAGGGCAGCAGAAAGGCTCCTTGGAGTCAGCCCATGTGGTCATCCTGACCCACTGCTGGGTCCATGCTGGCTCCCAACAGCAGGGAACGGCCCAGTGGTTTTTTGGGGGTCCGCGCCACCATAAAGCATTCATCATGCTACATACTTATTCCTTCCCACTGCCAGAGGGAGGGACCAGCAGGTCAGGTGGGCTATGGAAATGATTCACATGAAAAATAACCAAGAAGGGGGAAAAGGAAAGACTTGGTGTAGCTCCTAGCGATTCCTAAGATGGGTTTGTGAGGAGGGAGCAGCAGGGGAACCTGGGGCAGGTAGGCAACAGCTCCTCACACCTTTCTTTGCTCTTGAGAAATGGCAAGGGGGAGCAATCCCACGCAGCAGCCTCAGAGCTGAGTCAGTGGGAGCAGAAGGCAGAAGGCGTTCAAAGGCTCTTCTCTGTCTCAGCTGCTGATGTGCTGGTGGGGAGCCTGGCTCTCTGTGCTTATATATGCTTTGGCTACAGAGAGCAGGGGGATGTAGGTTAATAATTGACTGTGAACATAAAGGCTTCGCTCTCCCTGTTTCTCCCTCCCTTTCCCCCTCTCTCTGTTTATGGGCAAGGTCTGGCACATTCAGGAGTACATGTGGTATGATCAGTTTTTTCTCAAGTCCTGAAAGCACAAGTGATGTGCACTGTAACTGGAGCTGGGTGGATCTTGTTGATGGAGATGGTGTCTTGCGTTGGACCAACTGACATGTCTGCAAAAAGTTAAAGCAATTTTGGCCCCAGCACCATACCTGAAGCGTAAGCAGCAGGTTTCAGATTGTCAGTGGTTACACTGTAAGGACTTACAGAAAGAAAAGGTTATATTTAAATGTGCATGCTTATCTTGCAGAAACTGAGATTGTATTTCATTATCACACATCAAGAAGGGGGTGGGAAGAAAGGTTGCAGAGGTATCACCAGTGTGTTTACCGTCTGATGGTGTTTGTTTGAAAGTTATGCATGGTATTGCAAATAAGACATTACTGTGTTCTGGGTGCACTACGTGTTTGTTTATGCTGACACAGTCTGAAAGCCTTTGAAGCCAGCTGGTAACAATTAACACCTACATATCAGGGTTTTACTGGTAACTATCTCTGGGGCTTCAGTCTACACAACTGTCTGAATAGAAACCCTTTCCTTTATCAAAGAGCTGGCCATGATGTTTGTCTTCTTGGGGTGGGGAGTGCAAAGGGTACAGCGCTTTCTTCCAAAACCAAGTTCTTCCAATGTAGCTAAAAATGTAGCAAGGAAAGCTCTTCTATTGGCACAGCAAGCCAAGTACGGGAGTACCAAGAGAGTTGAACTGGAATCCCCATAAAACACTTCTTAAGAAACTTACAGCCTGTGTCAATGGGGTGAAAGATTGCTGAAGGTAAGTTTTGCTTATCAGATCCCTACATCATTTGTTTCTGCAGGGGATCATCATGAATGGTGACCAAAAAATACTTCCCTGGAAAAAAAAATACCCCAAGAACCTTTGAGAGCTGAAGGATCCTAACCCCCAAAGCAGCTGCTCTCCTTGTTAGGCACGCAAAACTTCCAAGAATAGGGTCATCATTGTTATCCATATGCCCACTTTAAACTTAGAGTAAAATACAACAACTTTTAAAACTGACTAATAATGAGAACTGGTTTTACTATACTGCTGTGCATTGAAGAGGGGCTGCCTGCTTGGTTCTTTTACAGAAATCTAAACCATATTTCATTTTAAGGAGATCATCATCCAACTAATGCTGTAAGCAGCGTAAACTGGCTTTGCCCCCCAGAGGAAGACTTCTGCTCCCTCCCTGCCCCAGCTGTTTGTTCCCATCCATTCCCTTTCATGTGCCAGCATGCACAGTTGTAGGCCTGTGCAATGAGATACTGTGGAAATTAGTTTTTTTGCCAGATTAGCTTTCAGCCAAATCTGTTCTGTAAAAACGAGAAAATCAGGAGAAATCAGAGCTCAGTTCTGTAATGGGGTTTAAAGCCTGTACTGGCCCAAGGGAGGGCACGGCACAGCAATACAGCAGCCTTTTTTGGTTTATACCAGCTTACAGTACTTTGCAGGCGGCCTAGTTATAAAGAATTTCAGACACAAATACATATTCATATCCATGAGATAATATTCATAACATTCGTGTATCAGTTTCCTGAGAGGGGATGAGCAGATTTAACAGCTCATTTTCACTGAAGGATACTACTGTTGTCATTCTGCGCTCCCATTGCCCTTTACCACCTGATGCTTCTTGGATATCTCCATGAGCCATTTCAGCTCATCAGTCTGGTAGAAAATGAACACTGGAAAAAGGAAAAGGATTGCTTTCTGCTTTGTTAGCAAGTTAAGGCAGCTCAGGGAAGGGTCAGACATACCCCTGAGTGGGCTGGATGGTGAGAACGGGGCTCTGCAGCTGGGAGCAGGAAGGGGAATGGACCAGGCCTCCACTTTCATCAACTGCAATAAGTAATTTGCCCAAATGACTGCCTTAGCTAATCTACTGCACTTTTCATGTCTCTTTGTATTATGACTGAAGTGACTGTTTTCCCATCTGGCTCCTCTGCACACAGGCTATGGCTGTCAGAACCATCCACTCCATTCCCAAGCTCCTGAGCACCAAATCAGAAAGCTACATCCACAACAAAAGGTGCTGACCAGGTATAAGCTCACTTTACCCCATTATCATCCCTTGCGATAGATCAGCCTTCCAAGTAAAAGTGTAGGGCTTCCATCTCATCTGCATTGTTTCACAGGACAGTGATGTGGTCACATCTCTGTGCCTTACCAAGGTCATACTGGTACTGCTGGGAGTCTCCTCCTGTACAGATATTATACCAGTAATGCAGCCCTACTGGCATCCCAGCCCTCCCTCCTGGCCTTTCCCACAGTGGTATTGCATTAGCACAGCACCAGCCAGAGGAATTTAAGACTTCTGAATTAATCTTGTTCTAAATTGAGTAGCTCTTACAGTTTCTTTGTTATAACTGGAAGCTGCAATAAGGATAATCAGCACTTTGCTTTTATACCTATGAGGCTTTATCTAATGATCCCAAAATAGTCAGCAAATGTCAGTGAAGATTCACAAGTGTTGTGCCAGCAGACATGGACTGGTTAAGCAACTTGCCTGAAAACACAAAGGAATTTTTCCTAGTTTTGCTGCTAGCAAGACAACACAAGTTTTGACCTTTATTTTTGGCTCTGAGCAGTGCCTCTTTCCTACACTATCACCTGTTAGGCATTTAACTATTTGCCATCAGTAGCCAGGGCTGCCAAAGAAGATGCACTATTGGCTCAGCCTCTTTTCTACCATTAACAAACCATGTGAAAGGAATACAGTCTGAGTTCAGGTTCATTCCAAAAGTCCTAAAAAAGCGTGAAGAAGTTATTAGTACAGGTATGTTTTGTCCTGGGCTTCAGACTGGAATGAATTTGGGAATAAAGTTGAACCAGATAAAAAGAAAAGCCATTATAATTTAAATCAATCTCATAATCCCTGGAGATCTGATTTGTGTTTTTTCAAACTTTTTCTCTGTTAACACAGTAAAATGTATTTGTTTGCTACTTACTGAATGTTGTTACCAGTAAACCCTTCAATTACTGATGGCAAAAGAGGTCATAATTCCTGCTGTTTATATTTTGCATTTCTCCCAGCTCGGATAATGAAAATCAATAAAACCACTTTCCCTGCCAAGTCTCAGTGGTACAATGTTGGTGAATAAAGGGAAAGCAAACTAACAAACATTCTTGGGAACTGCAGGAGAACGTTAAAAAATACAATATAAAAAAAATCTGTTTGCAATCGATATAAAATCCAATTCTTGCAAAAAAGTTTAATTGGAACATAATTTAAAGTTGAAATAATAAATAAAGAAATTGTGAGATAGACTTGTAAAGCAAGATGATTCTCATTTTCCATTCACGATGCCATCCTTAGTTCACTTGGATCTTCTTTCTGCTCATATAGCTATATTGATTTATCTCAACAAAGGAATTTTGGAGTTTTTTTAATATCTGTATTCTATAAGGATCTGAAGGCAGAGTGGTCTTGATTAGCCAGTACTATACCCCTGTAATGACAAAATAAAAGTGTGGAACCGGCTGGGAGAAATCCAGTTCCAGTTAGTCTAGGTGGAATCACTCCTCTCCTTCCCCCTTCCGATAGGAAAGTGTCCCTTCTCCCTGCTGCTGGAAAGGTAAGGGAGGGCTGGTAGAGCTCTCTCAGCAGCAGCCGGGCTGCAATAACCCATACACTAACAACCTATGCATCCTTCCAGGTTCTACTGACACCAGGCATACCTGTCAATGAATGCATGCCTGTGAAAGAGAAGCCTGAGTGCGCAAGAGCTGAACACTGAGGGCCAAACGCAACCCTGCCGTGTGGGAAGGAATGTTTTGCTCACAATCTGATAATGATTTGTTTACAGTTAATTAGGCATAAGAGCCTAGATAACAAGCGCTGTTTGCAGTGTGGGCAGGAGACAGCTCTGTCTAAATAGGTCCAAAGGATATTAATGTTCTTAAAAGTTTGGCAGGTGCAGAAATTAGATCCTCAAAAAAACCCCAAAACAACAACCAAAGGTATGTTCAGAGAAATCCAGACAGGAAGGAAAATCTAAATCGAGCCTCAGGGGAGATTTACGTATAAAAGTTACATGTTTAAAGATACCTTTAAAATGGTCCTCTGCCACAAAGTTATATAAACACCTTAGTGATACAATCACTAGGATTTACAGAAAGAGAGAGAAAGAAAAGCCTTTTGAAGCTAACTTAAAAGCATTGGTGGAGACAACCCCAGATTTCTTTCTTATTTCTGTTCATGTATCTCAAAAATTCTTACTCGCTGTTTTTTTCACTTTGACTACTGAAGTCTGCTTCACTCCAATCTCAACCTCATTCTCTAGGAAGGGTGATTTTCTGGTCCATGACCAACACTAAGGTCCCATTTATCACTTTGACAGAGTTTCATTCTTGTTCCATCTGTGATCAACCTTGGCCAGGATCAACCTCTGTGCCAGGATGGCAGGATGTTTCCCCAGGACACCCAGAAAGGGAACAAGGTGCTCTTCTGTTCTGCAACAGTGCAGAAAGATGCAGCACTTTGTGGAAGAGCTGTTTTGTGATAGTGAACATTACCAGGCACGAGATGGTAGAGAGCACGCCCAGCCTTGGGCTCTCCTCCATAGTAAGGCTGAAGTACAAACTGGAGGTTTCTTTATGAACTCCATGATAATTTTGGCTGTGTACTGTTGCCTGGGATTTGGTCTGAGCCACCCCTCCATGATGATCTTGCTCATCATGTCCAGGTAGGTCAATGTACGAACAAGGAATACGGTAAACTGAGGTTATGCAGAAGCACATAGGCTACCCTGAAAATCAGTCAAGGTTAACTTTTACCTCAGAGGGATTTTTTGCACAAAATTCTGTAGCGGTTATACATGAGGAATCCTCCTCTTGAGAGGAAAATGAAGGTCCTGTCCTTTTACTACACCGCTGACCAAGGAGATTCAGGTTAAGATGCTGGGGTCTGTCAAACTAGTTCTGATACAGTGCATTGTGTGTTAAATTAATATTCCAGATCCCATGTCCATGGGATGCTCTCATGCCACATGACAGCTTTGCAGTGGTGATTTGCTCTCTTAACCATGAGGCCGGACATTGTCACTCTTCCTCAGGAAGGCTCCCAAGGACAGTATGCAGCTGCTGCACAGCAGAGCACTACATTTGCCTACTGATCTGAATAACTGGGATCTTAAACTGACTCTCTGTTCTTCCCACCCTAAGGCTACTCCTGTGGCAATGCAATTTATTCATCTCTCCTTGCTCAAAGCTCTGCCTAGAGGTACAATATGGCCTTTGATTATCTGAGAGAACAAGGCAAGTTTTCAAGGACCATCACTGGTTTCTGTTTAATAGTATGTCATTTCCACATTCTATTTACTTCTAGCTTTTAGCACTGACTTCTTTTACTTTGGGTTTCATTAGATGTTCTGTTTGCAGCCGTTGTTCGTTGCTGCTAACGACATCTGTTTTTGCTGTAACCAGGCCAGTATATATAATTTTAATTAGTATAAGTGATTTTTAAATGTCTATTTCAGCACAAAACCCATGAAAAGACCATTTACATTACAGCTGAAGGTGCAGGGTTTAAAAAACATTCTTACCTAGCCTCAGTTTTCCGTTTGCTTTCTTTTGTCTTCTCCCTTTCTTCCTTCCAGGCTATTTTATATCGTCCAGTAATATAAGCTACTGATGCTAAAAGTTTTTACCCATTCATTCCCTAAAGCTGAAGGATTTGCTCTACACATGGAAAAGCTGCGGGCTCCCACGCCAGAGCAGCCTGAGGGGACCTCAAGGAAAGAGGAAATTTCGGTCCCCGAGGTCACAAATCAATCTCTCCAGCAACACGGCAGGGAGGGGAGAAGACTCAGTGGAAAGAGTAGCTGCCAGCTGCATTACCTTCAGCAGCTGAAGGAGGAGGGTGTGTAAGTGGCTGTTCCACTCCCTTGACCACAAAGGATTTGCTTAAAATGGATGCCAGAATGATGATTAGAGCAGAGCCCTCCCTCCTCTCCTTTGTTCAGGAGGAGGAAGGGAACATAAACCCTTGGCTACAGGGGTCTGAGCTCACCTACTAGTCCCAATCTGCTCGTATTTGTCTCCCCCTTGTACTTTGCCATCACTATCGAAAAGGATTGCTTGATGTTCCAGAGATGGCTTTGTGCTTTGCAGGAATGTCAGAGTCTCCAGACTGCCCCATAACTTGCACTCTGCTTATGCAGACGATGCCTACGAAGCTATCTGGGTCAGGCATGCTAAGCACCTCGCCTTTCCTTTAATGTTTTACTACGGACACTCCCTCACATGATCCTTTTTCCAGATGGTCCCTAATCCTTGTATATATCCAAAATCCTCCAGCTATGATTTCTTGATCTCCTCAATGACCGATATTTTTCTTTAGTGTATACTGCACATAGTGTACATTCTTCTTCTACAGCACTTCATAGTATTTCCCAACAGTATTTCAAAATCTTCATTTTTTTCCACTATATTCCAGCTTTCACACCCAAGGCAACAGCTGAACAGTGAGCCAAGCCAACTGCGTATCAGTCTGATTTGTGGCAACTGATACACACCTTTCCTTCCAAGAAGCAATTCATTCATGCAGATGTTTTCTGCAGATGTTTATGGAATAATCCCAAATTAATTGAGGAGGAAATCTGAACAAGAGCAATGTTCTCACTCCCTACCATCATAATCAGCTTCACTGATGAAACCTCAGCTTCCCATTCACCATTTTTTTACCTATCCCACCTTTTTACTTCATACCAGTGCAGAACTCCTGCAGCCCAAGCACTCTCAATCCCTTCACTGCCAGGTATGGAAAGGGTGGCCTCCATGCATCAACAGGGATTTCAGCTGCCTCTGAAGTGTGGGAAACTGCTTCCTCTGGCTCCAGCTGGGTCACGGTTACCAGCATGGACATGCCTTTCTGACTCTGCAGTGCAGTACTCACCTCTGAGCTCCACAGAGCTGGGGCCCCAGTTGAGGTGGCAGCCTATTATCATTAGGATGAGTAATATAACAAGTACTACTGAGATAGTTGGTGCTCTCAGGACTGGTTTTGGATGGAACACGGCCAGGAGGCAGAAGAGATCTTTTCCAGCTATCATATTCAGTGCTTTGAATGATGGATTAATCTTCCTATTAAAACAATTCCTATCAATAGTTAAAACTTCCCCTTATTTTCTCTAGGGCTAGGATTTGCCCCTAAGCATGTACAACTACTTAGCATTCTGGCTGCAAAGCATATTTTGCTACTATTTGTGTGGTATCCAATATCCTGTCTTTTGTATTCTCACCTCCTTCCCCTTCCTTTCCAAGGTGCCCAGTAACATGTTCTCCTAACAAGCGTATAATTATTTAGTTATTGCACTGCTTTATGATTGCATTGTTGGTAATTGCTCAATATTGCAAGTCATTTATTAGTAATTGCAGAGTCTTTCAGATCTGTCTTCAGTAGGAGAACAAATAGTACCTTGCATCAATAGACATCAAAGTCTTCAAGAGGGAGTTTTCTTTAATGATGGGGTTTTTTAACTATCTTTCCTACTGCAGCCTTGAGGGCCAGAGTTTCTTTCTCTCTTTAAACAACAGCTCAAAGTTTCACTCCTGCCCTGCAGTGGAAAAATACATTACATCAGTCTTTGAATAGGGTTTTATTCTGTAGTCCAGCTATCACCTTCTTGTAGTTTCATCTGCTTCTAATGGGATTTTACTCTGATGATAAATATTCAGATGGAATAACCCAGCCACTCAAATTCTTCTTAGAGCCTTCTGACAATAATTAAACTGCAAGCAGTTTTCAGATATTTCTGTCATTTAGACCTTTCCATACTGACTTCAGTGGGGATTTACAGGTGGAACAGACGAGAATTCGACTTCCCTCTCATTAATACATGCCTTCTGGTCACACCTTGCCAGCCTTTGTGTAAAACCCTCAGTCATTTTATCACACCCTTCCTCCTAGGGGATTTCTCAGCTTTCCACAGGCTGCAGCAACAAACTCAGTCCTCCTAAGCTTAGCTGTGTGGCAAACAGGAAAAGATTTTCCAGCTCCTCTCAGAGTGCCTGGCTCTGTGCCCCGAGTTTCCTCTGCCTGCCACTTACTGCTGCAGCTTCTCCCTGCCACTAGTGCCTGCTGGGAACCCAGCTCCGACTACCCCTGTGGGAACAGGGAGCTAGTAGGCAAGGCAAACTCCCTCATCTGCTCAACAGTTTACATTCCGCCTCTCCTTGACTACATCCACCTCCCCGTCTCCTAAGCCTTCCAGCATGAGCTGGCAGCTAGTACATGCAATGCTGAAGAGGCCACCCAAGCCAGACACATCCTTGAATGGCCACGTGGTTTATGGAAGATACCAGGAATGTAGGGACACCGTGTAGTATCCCGTCACCAGGGGTCACGCTGTGCTTATCAGACATGCAATGCCCAGGGCTTGATTTAAGC
Organism: Coracopsis vasa; assembly: GCA_026283785.1. Taxonomy (NCBI): domain Eukaryota; kingdom Metazoa; phylum Chordata; class Aves; order Psittaciformes; family Psittacidae; genus Coracopsis; species Coracopsis vasa. The sequence goes on along the minus strand of JANHGB010019016.1, from coordinate 14,892 downwards.
CTGGAACACAGACCATGCATGGAGGAATACTATTTTGAAGATTCTGAGCTGGACAGAAGAAATTAACCCTTCACTAATCGGATGGCTGCACAGCAATACTATATTTCTGCTGATTAGTAAGTGTGGAAAAAGAAGATAAACCTCAGCTATGTCTGGTAGGGACTTAAGGACTTCTTGGGACCTAAATAAATAGTTCATTTTTCTGACCTATGGGGCACCAGTCCATAGTCTGATATCTATCTGCAGCTGCACATTCAGGGATTTCTTGAGTTATCACACCCATAGGACAAGTATCTAATACACCTACATAATATATGTACATAATACCTACATAATCCCACAGCTGTAAATAAATAGATCCAAGACATAAATCTACAGATAGCTTCCCCCCTTGTTCCAATAACAAACTGGTCTTTCCTTTGCTAGGGAAGAAAACTGTTTCCTATTGAAGTCACTGGCTTCAAATGGGAATTGGGTTTGTCTTAGACTCTTCCAAAACTTCCATTGCAGAGGTTCCCATGCTGCTGACTCACCACATAATCTGCTGAGGACAAACCTGACTCAAGTCAGCTTCTGCAAGCTCTAAGGCAGCCAGCTGAGGTGCTGCCACACAACAGAGGAGGCAAGGGACCAAAGCCAGACACTTGGGAAGAAAGGGAAAAAAATATAATGAAAGAAAAGAGCACAACAGTACTCCACAAAGCAACCCTGCCTCCCATTCTATTAAATGTTACATTTGAGGGAAACAAAATTTTACCTTTGCAGTCATTTAATCACAATGAGAAAGAGGAATCTGAAATTTGGGGTAAAGTGCAAGTAATGTTCTTGTCAGCGCCATGCAAAGCCAAAGGGATTTTCAGAAAATAAACCAACACTGTATCTGTTTAGACAATGTTAAGTATTTACTGAGTGCTAGATCTGTCTGAAAAACAGAAAAAAAAACCCTGTTACAGTTCTAGTCAATGCAAAGCTAATGCTGGAGGCCATAATATTGATATTTAAAATAAGACACAATCTTTAATAATACATAATATTTTCCAGCTGAAATTATTTTGCCCCAACATGTTTATGCACATTGCAGAGATCAATAAGGATCAAAACCAGAATCTTACACATGAGTTAGTTTTATTGTATTTAAGCAGTAATTAAGAGACTTGACAGTTTAAGCAAATACGGGTTGTGTTATCCACTAACATCATGCTCCTTAGCTTCTCTTCTTAAATTTCATACCAGGGAGGAGGCTGGTTTTCAGAAACCTCAAAGCCAGTTACCATGGACAAAGCTTGGGAAGCACCAGTGCATATCTGTCACTGCCCCAAAGCAGCTAAATTTGGGTTTCCTTGAGGCTTGCAAATCTCAGTGATTTCTCCCTGTGCTGAGAAATTTACCCTGAAAAACTCAGCAGTTAAATACTGCACGCACTATCCTTTGCTGTTATCTGTGCACATATTTACAAACATGGAGGGGAAGTTTTCACGTTGGCATTAAGAGCAGCTTCTCACCCCTCCAGAGCTTGAATTAAACGGATGGCAAATGCTCTTTTTGCCCTCTGCTAGGCTTTGGGAATGAAATACACCCACTAATTCCATAAGGAAAAAAGCAAACAAACAAACACATGCTGATTTCTTTTGCTTGCTGTTTCAACAGCTCATTCGAATTTCTAAAAATAGATTATGATCTGGTCATACTAATTTTGTTTGTATTTGAATTCATCATTAAATAACTTTGAACACTGAATAATCATTATTAATACAATGAAATAATGTTATTGGTAGTTTCGGATGCTTTTCAATTAATGCAACAAAGCATGAAATTTCTTATTTTTACTGTAACTGGCCCATGAAATCTTTTGCTCTTTCTCCGTGATGTCCTTTGTATGGATTTTTCATTATAAGGTTAACAGTTTTTAATCTGTTTCCACACAGTTTCCTGCAGCTGTTACACTTTTGGCACTGAAGTTAATTTCATGGTCATACGGAAGTCTGTTCCCACAAGGTTCCTCTGTGGTCCAGAGGCACACCACCAAAATGACCAGAGGAATGGTTCCTATGGGGAAAGGCTGAGAGAGTTAGGGTTGTTCAGCCTGGAGAAGAGCCTGAGAGACCTTATTGCAGCCTTTCAGTACTTAAAAAGTGCCTGTGAAAGAAATAGGGAGAGACTTTTCAGCAGGACCTGTTGTGACAGGATGTGGGGTGATGGTTTTAAACTAAAAGAGAGGAGATTCTGGCTGGACGTGAGGAAGAAACTCTTTACAATGAGGGTGGTAAAACACTGGCACAGGTTGCCCAGAGATGTCGTGGATGCTCCATCCCTGGGGACATTCCAGGCCAGGCTGGATGTGGTTCTGGGCAACCTGATCTAGTTGAGGATATCGCTACTCATTGCAGGGGGGTTGCAGTAGGTGAGCTTGAAGGTCCCTTCCAACCCAAACCATTCTATGATTCTATGATTCTGTGGTCTTGGTGCTTTTGGCAAGGTGCTGAATGTCTCCCCGCTTAGCAGGGGGTTTAGGGCTTTTACAAGGTACTGCAGAATCTAGGAGCAATTTGGGGAGAAGTTCTAATGGTATTTAATGATAGCTCCAAGGGAAGTCATTGCAGCACCGCTGGTGGGCAGGGACTGGTAGGAGCCAACAAAGAAGGGTGCAACCAACAGTTGCCGCTGTCTTTGCAGTGCTCTGCTGCTACTCAAAGGGTTTTGAATCAAAGCTGCTTCTTCCAGCAGCAGAATTACCTTCTTATCACACTATCCTCACTTTGATCTCCTAATCCATGAAGGTAAAGTGTGAGACAGGCCCTGGGCCACAGGCAGGCCAGGTTGGAAGCAGTGCTGCCTGTGCCATCCAGATCTGCAGCACACAGCCACAAAGGTTTCATTTCTCATAGCAAGTGGGGTACATTCCTGACTGCCAACACCCTCTGCCTCCTCTCCTCAGCACAGCTAAAATCACGCAGTGTCGCAGCTCCCAGGCTGCCTCTGCAATGCTTGTAATTAGGAACATCTTTTAGCTTCAAAACTGAATCCTGCAGGGTGGAAACCACTGGTGGAGACTAACAGAGACAAACCCTCTCTTGCCATTTCGCAACTCAGGAACACCCTCCAGCCAAGAGCGAGCTTCTCTGGCAGCCTTCAGCCAGCTGCACGGCTCAGGTAATGATTTGCATTCATGTGAGCACAGCAAGAACTGGAGTGAAGGCAGCAGGGCAGCAAGTGGGACTTTCTGCACTTGCCCCACAGGACTTTAAGGATACTGACTTGGTGTTGTTTGAAGTTTTCCAAGCTGACAGCAAGAGATCAGCTTGGAACAGCCTCAAAGCATGGAAAATTCCAGCTCCGTTGTTTGCAGTTTTATTCACATTCAGGCTGTTTGGGAGCACAGGATTCTTTTTTCACTGAAAATGTTGTAACTTCAGTTACAACAGCTGTTACCAGGCAACCCACATAAATGAGAACAGTTTGAGGCAATGAAATAGACAGTTTATTCGAGTTGCTTGGAGCCCAAATTCCATAATCATGAGAACAGCGTTAAGTGGATAAATAAATAGTGAAGGAGAGGCAAGGAGTCAGAGTGAGGAATGAGTAGAACAGAGCAAGCCTAACTGCAAGAGGTGATACAAGGTAGGAAAGCAAAAGCTTATGTATAATATAGCAGGAACAGGAAGAGCAGGAGACATGGAGGTCAGAAAGCAGGCGAAAAGCTTGGCAAGGAATGACAACCTGGAGAAGCTGCTAACCCAAGCAGCATATGACTCCCTGGGCCAATTGTCCCATGTCCCAGAGACAGCAGCACTGCAAATATGTTCAACTCTGCTGTAAGAAAGTTTATCTGGAACATAGGACAAAGGCAATGGATATCAGAGCTGAAGCCTTGCCGTGCTATCACGACCAGTGTGGTACATATTGCCCATTACCTGATGCTGGAGCAGCTGCAACACTGCAGAGACCCCTCTCTCAACCATTTTCCTCAGAACTGGGATCTCATGTTGCCTGGTGGCTGTGATGGGAGAAATGCTTAGGGTTACAGCTATGGGACAGACATACCAGAGACAGGTACAATTTAACATTTGAGGACACTGTGACTTGAAGACTGTGTCATGCTTCGTATGCCCGCACACCAAAACAGCTGTTAAACATGGTAAAGGCTTTAGAAGAAAGCTCAGAAGAACTTCTGCAATACAAAACTTGCATTATAGTCAGAGACCATCTAAACTCATTACACTCAAGAGGCTGGACCATGGTGGTCAAGCACCTGCATGGCAATGACATGGAAGAGACAGCTCTTTAACTGAGCTGGAAAGATGTCTAACAGGATCCAGTGGGCAGAAGCTTTATACCACGTTCCCCATGAAATACCAATAAAATAAAATAATGATTTCTCCATTAAACCTCAGCTCTCCTAATGGAATACATTACAGTAAAGTCAGTTTTGTGTAAGAAATCCATAGGTGTCGTATCAGGAGGTTTCTCGTGCGGTGCATCACCGTAGGGAGTACACTTCAGAGAATGATGGCATTATTTAATTATGCCAGTGTGTCACTGTGCTCTCTGAATTACCTGAGCAGGGTACTAATGCTCTGCCTCCGCATAGGAAGTTACGTGTGGGAAACGGCACAGTTCAGAGCACAAGGGCACCTGCAAATAAACATTTTTAGCAGGGCTACCTAGAAAAAGGGTGCTAATGAGCAGTGATTAAGCACACAAACAGTCAGAATGTAATGATTAGAGATTTAGAAGCAAAACATAAAAAGAACAAGAAGAGACATTTTGTATTTCAGGTGCTGCCAAATGTGAAAGATAAAGAACTCTATTATATTTTCCAGGTTTTTAATGTGCTGCAACAATTGAAACCTGCTATGGAAGTGGCTTAGGTTTTTCTAATTTATCTGGCAGTTTTACAGGGAAACATGGGGGGTTTTAGTCAGTAAGATTTTGGTAATTTATGTAATGCCAGGCAGATAATTTATGGTCCTTTGAATTTTTTGTTGAAATTTGAATTGCCTCAGCTGGAATTGTAATAAAATATTTTGAATAATTTAAACCCACCCACCTGAAGATTTTCAATCAGGCTACTCTCTTTTCATAAAGAATTTCCATATTAATGGCTGACACACTCCAAGCTTTAACAGACTCCTTAGCACTTTTCCTCATAGGATGCTCAGATCTCAAGAGATCCTTAAGAAGAAGGACTTAACCACAAAGTTGTCCTGACATACACGCATTGTGAACAGTTTGGGGCCTGAAGCCTAGAGAGTCTCTGAAAGAAAGGTACTACTACCAATTTGATATTTTTATTGAAGTTACTAAGGAAAACCGTGCCAGAAAAGTAGTACTGGTCAGCACTATGCAGTCTCAAGGGCTGCAACCTCACTGTGAAGTTTTGAAGGGGAATTTCTATTAAGATATGTGCATTTCCATAGCAGGGAGTTCAGTGCCATAATCATCTACCCCATCTGTGCTTCCTTTGGATCCATTATAACATTTAGAACCATGTCTTCTTTTATTACTTCTTGCATTTCTGGTAGAGGCAAAAGCTTATGAAACCACAGGGATAGCTTTGAAACTGAAGTACTCTTTTGTGATTGATGGTGTATAGTATTCCTGACCCAGTGGGGATATTTGAAATGTTGTCAGGTTATTTTCTTTCCTTGAGTTAGTCACAGTTTTATGGTCCTAACCTCACAGTTAATGTAAACTTCTCCCTTGTTGGCTGGCAAGCTCAACATAAGATAAAACTGCGAATGGGCAAAATTGAATCTCATGATACTTAATACCATGTGTAAAGCCCAGCAGATGGAGTCAACTTACACACAAACATTTCAGTTTTTGTTAAAGAAGCTAGAAAGCAAGACTTGCAAGTATTAAGGAAAAAAACTTCAAAAATCATCTGTTTTTACTGTGCTGTAGGGGCTCAGAATCCAAAAGAATCTATTTCCTTTTTTAAATTTGAATTTTAGAACTTTTTCCATTTCTCAGGATTACCTTACTCAACTTTAGATTTGTAGCATTGTTTTGCTTGGCAGGGGCCTTTTTGGCTTGCTTTTTTTCCTACTTTTTTCCTTTTTTTAACTTGTTCATTTGTTTCAAGAGAGTCATCATTTCAAGAGAGTCAGACAAAATAATGAGCTACTATAGGAAGTGGAGATTTATAAATAAACCAATCTGTGCATGCCTAGATGACAGCTAAAGGCTTTGCTGTGGAACAGCATAATGGAACAACACCAGCAGCAGTGCACCTGCATCTGCCTCCTCTCTGCCAATAGTTGAAATCAACCTGTGGCAAGCTACATGGCCCTTCTCACTCTTCTGCAGCTTTGGTCCTAGAGTTAAAGTCAGTGAGATACACTTCTCTCTCACTGTAATGTAAATAAGGCTCAGCTTGTCAGAGATGGAACAAAACCTGTTGCCCGCTTTCCACCAACCCAGTGTAGACCAGCAGTTCCCAGAAGGGTTGCATCTTTAAGAGATAACACTCCTGTGGACAAGGACCTTTCCACCTCTTCTGGCCTGGCCTTTCTTAGCTTTCCTGCCTCAACTGTAAACAGCACAGGCCTGATCCTCCTACAGGTGTTGCTCTAGCCAAGTTCTCATTAGCTTCAGCAAGGACATCAGAAACTGCTCTGCTGTAACAAAAATCACCAGTTTGTTTTTTGAGGCCTCTTGACTTTGCTGTTAATTGTTACAGCTCTGTTTCCGCTCCATAGCACACTTGGGCTTAAAAGAAAGAAAAGCAGGTTGCTCCCATTATTGACTTCAGTGCTGTCTGTGTGATTCTCAGTTTATGGCCGTACAGCAGTGGGAGCACCAAGGCCACTGCACAAGGTGGTAACCAGCCACAATAAGGGCTGTGACTGAACTGTGCCCACTCTCCCACCATGCCAGATGAACCGCATTTGCGCACGTTGTTTTCCCGTGTGTCTGCATACAGATGAGAGTAGAGCACCTAAGTGTGAGCCCAGCATTTATACAAATTAGCATTTATACAATTAGCATTTATACAAATTCAGAGCCTCTCTCTGCTTCTGTCTGTGGGGCACGCTGCCAGGCTCCCTCAGAGCCAACAAATGAAGCAGTCCACAAGTAGAAATGATTGCTCACGTGCCCATTTATATGATGTAAGAACAGGATGTGTATGCCCCAAGGTGATACGAAAACTTCTGAGGAACAGTTAGGAAAGCTTCCCACACCCAGCTGACACCCACAGGCTCAGCCAAAAGAACATTTTTTGGTGTACTGATGGATTTACTGCCTTTTTGAGAACTCCATGCAAGCACAGTGATCCTTTTCCAAATTCGGCCTTGGTTCTGCATCCTCTGCACTGCGACACCCTCCACTTTGAGAGGCTGACAGCGCTTGTCCTGCGTTTCCCCAAAGATTAGAATGTCATCACTTGTGGTTAAGAGCTTCAGAGACATGTTGAATTACTTTCCTGATATTATCTTTACATTTTTTTTCAACAGCTTAGCATATCCCAAACATTAATCTTCTGTGCTGTCTGGAGGCAACTTGACCAGAAAATGCTTTGTCAGCCGTAGGTTGTGACAAGATGCCAAAATAACTAAAAAGGAGTCACACCCTCTAAAAGTCTTGCTTGCCAGGTACTTCTGATGAACCTGTTCCTTTAGCGGGGAGCACTCCAGAAGGACTGATAGCAGACGTAGGTCCTCAGCACCACTGAAATTCAGCCCCCGCCTTGTGGCTGCCTACCCGATATGGGCTCAAACAGCCACTGGTCTGCAGAGCACCTCTAACAACTGTGCCAGGTCAGTGACTGGGGGCAGGCATAGGTACCACCCCACACAGCAAAGGTAGGGGATAAAGTGGTGAGCATGTATTTACTGAAACCACCCTATGCCTCAGACTCTGCTTGAGTGTGGAGCTGCAGAACTGCCAACAGAGGAGCAGGCACCCAAAAGATTTCACAGCTTGCATTCCTGGGGCAATAAGGTTCTTACAGGGGGACAGAAGAAGGTGGAGACTTGTTAAATTACTTCAATATAAATGCCAGGCCTCAGCAGGAGTGACCCAAACGTGTATCTTGCTCCCACTGTGTTTAGGGCTTCATATATCAACAGAGATATTGACAGCTCCTAAATCCTTCACACTGGGGACAGCAAACATGAGGTATACGCTCAACCAAGCAGAAAGAAGCAATCCTGAAGATTAACAGCCAAATCTGGCAGCCCTTCAACACCCATACTCTATCACAACTCCCATCAAAATCAATACAGTTTTTAAATGGGGACTCAATCATACTATTGCTCAGAGAAAGGGGACAGCTTATTATCACAGTCCTGGAGCAGACTGGAGCTGCTGTAGAGGTCCTAATGCCAGTTATTACCTAGAGGTGTGAAGCTCATGCATGTCAAACTCATGCATGCACAATCAGCCCTACACTGGCCTTCCTCTATTCGAATAATAGCCTGGTATCATAAAGCCTATGTGCTTACAGGGTAGTCCTAAAGGAACCATCCCTTTTGCCTGTCTTGGGTGTAGAATGCAAGGCTTTATTTGATATAGCTCACTCAGTTGAGTACATGCTTACAAACTAAAAGAGGACGTAGCAATGCTTGGGTGCAGCTTTTCCCACTCTGCTGCTACCTGCAGTCCAGGAAAGTGATGCTCAAGTCTGATGGGGCTTCAGGCTTCCCAGTGTATCCACGCAAAGCATCATGTTACCTAGCTGCAAGGAAAGAAATGCAGGATCAAGGCCCTACTCCCTTCCCTGTGCTTCATAGGTAATTTTCCACATTTCTTCAGGTGAGAGGATTTCCTCTGAATGGCATGTAACAAAATACTCTATTCAGAGACTGTGTTAATGCACAGTGAATGGTGGTTACCACTGTAGACACTGATTGCCACAGAAATAGTCACAAAAGCAGCGTTTCCATGGGAAAAGCAAAGAAACTCATTGCAGAACAAGTCCAGGGAGATCAGAGCAGTCTGCACAGACCATCCTAGGTACCAGCTGCACCTCGTGAGAAGGGGAAAGCTACAGCTCTTTTCTAGAAATGCATACCAGCATCTCATATCCCCACTCCTCTAAAATGCCTGGGTAAGAAACTGTTAATTTGATATCCAAAGTTTTGGGTTAGAATAACATAATTCAATGGAAAATAGCTGCCTTGGGATATAATCCCTGGGAGTGAAATGCAATTGCAGGGGGCAATTTCCAATATGAAAAGTATTTGTGCAATTCGGCTAGTATTACATTCAATCCTGAACTAAACTGGACAATGCCTCCTGGTTTCAGCAGTAGCAGTTATTTTTCCTCTTTCTTAGTAGCTGGTGCACTGCTGTGTTTTTGACTTTCGGCCTGGGAACATCACTGATAACACCGATGTTTTCAGTTGTGTCTTAGCAATGTTTAGTCTGACCAAGGACTTTCTGAGCCTCATGCTCTCCCAGGGAGGAGGGGAAGCTGGGAGGAAGCAGAGACAGGACACCTGACCCAGGCTAGCCAAGGTGGTATTCCATACCACAGCACGTCATGCCCAGGATGTAAACTGGGAGTTACCCGGAAGGGCTAGTTCTCTGCTGGGGGTCGGGCTGGGCGTGTCGGTCGATGGGGTGATGAGTTGTTGTATTCTCTTCCCTTGTTATTTCCTTTCTCATTATTATTATTGGTGGTAGCAGTAGTGGTTTGTGTTATACCTTAGTTACTGGACTGTTCTTGTCTCAGCCTGGGGGAGTTACATTTTTTGATTCTCCCCCCACCCCTCCTTGAGCAGGGGGAGGAATGTTGGGGGGTGAACGAGCGGCTGCCTGGTTCTGGGTTGCCGGCTGGGCTTAAACCACAACAATCTCCAAGTTAGTATTTTAACAAGAACCAAGATGGGTTTGTCCATCCTTTTGCAGTTGAGCCACTGACCTTGAAAACCAATGAAGGTTTTCAGTCTCAGAAGTGAAATAGATTTGTAGGCATGAGGAGGAGGTTGGTTCTTTTGTTCAGTGTCACAAAATTCTTGAAACTGGTCTGCTGTTCATCAGTCAGACCAGAATGTATGTTTTTGACTTGCCAGTACATGTATTTTACTTGCTTAATGAACACTTACGGAGACTGAATTCCAACAAAGACCTCATAGGTTCCCATTTGATGGTTTGAAGCACAGGCGGTAGGTACTGCAGTATGGCAGAGATGTTTCACTGTCAGTTATGGTTTATGTAAGGAAAATATTGTCTCTGGCAATTCTTTGTGATTATGTTTCATAGAAGGAGACTGAGTGGTTTCTCTGGTTTTGGTTTGTTTTGAGTTTTTTTTTCTCTTTACCATAGACTGAGTAAAGAATGTCTCATGAGCTGTGTCAGGCCCTGCAGGAATAATTAACAGCACAGTTTATTTTTTTCTGACAAATACTCATTCTGTCCCTTTCTCTGAGAGCTGTCCTCTCCACCTCTTGGGATAGCCCTGTCTCTGGAGACCCCATTGGTCTGTCCAGTATGAATTAAAACCAAGGAAAACCCCTCTGCATACCACACAGGAATTTTTTTGTGTGTCTGTTACAATGCAGGCAGATTGTGAATCCTACAGTTAATGGAAGCTCCTTTTTTGGGATAGGCTTTAGCAGGCAATGAAAGTTCCATCTTTCTGCCCCCACCTTTAATTGTTTTGTTTCTCACCCTTGGAATGTCCAGCACAGAATTTTTCAATTCTTTCCATTAACTGCATGGAGAAAGTAGCGATTTAATTCATACCTTGGAATTTTTCGTCCATTTTCTCATCTGAATTCTTGTTTCTCCTCTAACCCTGATAGAGTTCACAGCTGATGCAGTTTGTGAGGTGTGTGTACTGATAGCAATAACAACTCCCTCAGCAGTGCCATTAATCATTTATAGGCTAGGGAGTCAGATACATGTGATAATGCCTAGCTGTTCCTAAGTCCTCCCTTTGAGATGACTGAGTCATATGTTTCTTTTTGAAGAGAGCTTTGATTTATTCTTTCTATATCTCCTCCCCCCATATTTTCTCAGCAGGCTTTATTTGGTGGATTCATTACTGAAGAAGATGAAAGTAAGTTGCATGTGTAGATGGACGCTGGGGATGCAGAATCTGATCAATAATGACCATAATTTTCTGATATCTGATGTCTGCTTCACTTGATTTGACCGTGGGGGATTTTTTCAGATCCCCTATGATACATAGTTTACAGATGTAAAAAGAATTAAATACAAAATTACACAAGAAGGAGGTAGTCCACTACTCACTTGTCCAGCCACTACAGAAAGAGATATCTCTGTCAAAGTTGTAGGTTCTTACGTTACCAGAAATAGTCTCCTTACTTGGGTGTTAAATAATAACTGCTGTGTTAAATCCATTATTATATGTTCTTGCTACAATCGGCAAAATGAAATTGGTCTCTTTGTCCATTTGGTGAATAGTTCCAACAGTGAACTGATTCACTGTAAAAAGAAATTGCAGTAGCTTCTCTGGAGGAAATTCTTCCAGGGATAAGGAACATCGAAAATGGGAAAACTAATGCAGCTGACATTGCTACTCTGTTGGCTCTTGTAGAAGACACCTCACTTCATTGCATTTAATGTGATTCTTCATGAATGCTAAATCCAATCTAGCTGAAGAAGGTTATGTATGGTTTATTCACATTTCTAGATTTCATGTTTTATTCTTTGCATTACTGTGTATTAACACCAGACTTAAAGGGCATGGACAGCTTTTTCTAAGCCAAACAGAGAAATAAAATTAGGAAAGAATTAAGGGAAGAATTTTGTGTCAGTAAAAGCTAAAACCATCAGATTTCGTAAACTGTCTGCATAGCAACAGCAAATGTCAGTTTTCCACTGAGGGAAAAATAGTATTTTTGAGACATGAAGAAAAGGGTCCAACCAAACCAGGAGACAACTCCTTAATTTTTCTTCTTTTCACTGTTAGAATGCATCACATTTGAATATAAATCAAACAAGATACCTCAGCTGAAGGGCTGACCATGTCTGAACCGTAATGTAAAACCCCAAATATTTTGTGAACATGTAGTCTTACAGGCTTCCTGGTTTCCATAACTTTTGTGTTTATACTGTGAGTTGTATTGGATCAGGCTGAGAATCTTGACCTATTAAATTTGGTGAAAAGGCATTTTATAAAAACTTAATTTAGCTGATGGAGTCATGAAAGGCTTGGTCAGTCTTTAGCCCACTCAGTTGTCTTACGCTATAAGGAGTCATGTTGATTTCATTTGTCTTGTAATGATGTAAAATACAACTCAGTGTAAGAACAGGTGGCTGAAAATGCTGGCCAAGGATAAATGAATCCAAAAGATGATTAATTGAAGGAATATCAAGTTGTAATATGCATTCATAACAATGTTTTGAAAGTAACCTTTTATTCTAAATCTACAAATTGTGTAGCTGATCTTGTAAACATCAAGCTTTATAAATATTGGGTTATATTACAATCTTGTGGTTTGTTTTTTGTTTTAAACAATTTGTGTAACACTTAAGAATTATGCTTGGCTCGTTCCTGGGTTAGTAGATGATTCTAAATTTCTGGACCAGGACGAAGCTGTTGTTTGATCTTCATAGTTCCAATTGTTAAGATGAATGAATAGATGGACCTAGGAGGCACTGAATACATTTTCTTAATGGCTCTGAAGATTTTGGCTGGATGAATTTTAAACTTTACTGGAAAAAAGTTGTGTAGAGTCTTGTAAAGTGTTTCACATGTAAATGTAAAGAGAGAACGAACACCCTATCATGTTGGTGTTCTGACGTACCAGATCACATGCACAGAGTACATAAGCAATGCTTCTTGAGGAAAGTAAGCACAACGTAAATGTAAGAATGGAGGGTCTAATTCCAGCCTCTGTCTTTTGTATGTCGTATATATTGACACATTATGTTAATATTTGTACTGTCTGGGAATGCTGCCACAAGTAAGGTGGCAGAAACTTACTTAGCACAGAGCATCTTTTTACTAGATTACACAGAAAAGCAATACCTATTTTAAATCTGTTTGGACTGTTGTTAGTTTATTTCTACAGCATGGGGTGGGGGGGAACACACCCTTGACATTGATGAAAGTTGATTGAGGAATTAGCATAAAACATATTTTATGAAGTGCATTGCATCAGATATGACTATATAGTCTGTTTATAATCCCATTTAGGGACTATAAACAGGAAAATTACATTGACAAGTTGTAAATTTCAAGCAATATACCCACAGATTACAATTTTGAGCAGCTCAGCCATAATGATGTAACTCGATTGTCATGTTGTTCGTTTAAAACAGCATCTTTTTTGTGGTACTATATAAAATACTACTGCTATGAAGGACCATGACAGTTTACGGACATATGGATTATTTCCTCTTTGGAAACAACTGTTAATGAATTTATCGTATAAAAAGGGTGGAGATGACAGTTTATTGAGCTTAATAATCAGCTATATTATGAAATTTCCTGCAGCTGTTCCCTAAGACATCAGGCACACTCATTTAAAGGCAAGGGATTAACAAAGACCTCTTATAAAGTCATCCCAAGTCTTGGGTTCCTTTCTGTGAGTAAAGATGCTGAGAATGTGGCAAGGGCATCTTCAAGGACACAGATGTCTTATGACAGCCAGGCAAAAGATTTTCTGTTTGTGTTGTTAAAAGCCAAGGTAAAGCCTCCTTAAAGAGCAAGTGTGTGCTGGAAAGATGAATTGATTAGTCTGTTATTAAGGGCTGACTTGGCTATACATGGTTCCTTCTGCTTTCAGAAAGAGAAACACAAGCAACCCCTTTAGCTGCACCTATATATTTTGTGGCTATGTAATATATGTCTAATACAGTTTGTATTTGACAGAAGTGATGTGTCTTTTAAGAACTCCTGAGAAAGGAGTGCAAAAATTGCTTGTAAATGTTGGCACATAATCACAGTATTCATGAATTCTCATTTATTTTTCTTCTACTTCACTTTCAGAAATACCCAGTGTTGTTCTGAGCATTCTGTTACTTCCAGAAATTAATTTGGAAGTGAGATAATCTAATCTAAATTCAGTGTAAATATAAATACTGCTAAAATATGCTTTGAAGACTAATGTAGGATTATATGTGTAGTGTGGGGTGTAGGTCAGTGCTTGTTTTCAGAAAACAAGGCTTTCTGTGTCTAAGTTGTCCTTTGCTAATTGTAAACCATAATTTGTGATTTTTGCATATGTTTGCTCTACGGAGATCAGTGGAAACAAAATACCATGGAGTTAACCACTTCTGATGTGTCTTTTCTTGTGTGTTTTGTGCTGAAACAACATATCCTAGTTCTGCAGAATTATGCAGGTGAGTCTGAGTAGCCTTCATGGGGAGGGATTCTTATACAGTGATGAAGAAATGGAGTAGAAGTCCTGTTTTCATTATTCTAGTTCTGGATTTTATCTGCAGTGTAGCTTTGTGCATGTCTAGATGTTTACAGTGACTGAGGTGGGAGAGGATGGCTGGCAAAGGACGTAAGGACTGCACCGTTAAGCAAGTGAGGAAAGGAGAGCTCATGGTGTTTTTCATCTGGCCATTCTGCGTCTGTCAGTGCCAGATGCAGCACCCTTAGTTGCTGTGTTGGTGTCATGATTTTCCCAAGCCCTGTGGCACTTTGCCAAAACGTTGTTTCTCTAATAGCACCTCCATAGCTGTAAAGTCATCTCCAACATGGTGATATGGTGCAAAACAGTTTGTAGTTATCTATTTAACCTTCTCTTCATGATTTTAGTGACAGGGCAAGGGGGAATGGCTTTAAACTGAAAGGGGGGTGTCCTGGGTTCAGCAGTAGCAGTCATTTTTCTCAGTCTTAGTAACTGGTGCAGTGCTGTGTTTCTGACTTTCAGCCTGGGAACAACAGTGATAACACCAATGTTTTTAGTTGTTGCTCAGTAATGTTTACTCTGACCAAGGACTTTCTGAGTCTCATGCTCTGCC
>JANHGB010019009.1:28864-44807 GCA_026283785.1 Coracopsis vasa | reverse complement strand
CTCTGCCCAACCTGTAGCTGTGCCTGGGATTGCTCCGACCCAGGTGTAGGACCTTGCACTTGGCATGGTTAAACTTCGTAAGGTTGGCATCAGCCCACCTCACAAGCGTGTCAAGGTCCCTCTGGATGGCATTCCTTCCCTCCAACGTATCAACTGAACCACACAGCTTGGTGTTGTCGTCAAACTTGTTGAGGGCGCACTCAATCCCACTCTCCATGTCACTGACAGAGATGTTGAACAAGACCGGTCCCAACATAGATCCCTGAGGGACATCACTCGTTACTGGTCTCCAGCTGGACATTGCACCATTGACCACAACTCTTTGCATGTGGCCATGTAGCCAGTTCTTCATCCGCCGAGTGGTCCATCTTGTATGTTGTTATGCTGGCTTGTTGTTAACATTTGCTATGTCATCATAGATTGTTTGTGGACCCTCCTTCGGTTTTCTTTCTGCTAAACATATTCAAATCAGGATGCATTTTACTAATTTGCAGTCAACTTACTTAGTTTAGCTTTGAGATATTCTTTCAGTATCGTGGAAACAACCCCAAAGTGTGATTTCTGTTTGCTACTTGCCTAAGTCATTGCAGTGACTTCTGGCTCACATACCATGTTTGGAAGAAGTGTTCAGTGGTCCACTTTTCTTGAAGTTCAAATTATTAATTGCTTGTGTTTGGTAAGCCTTGGCTTGGTTATGAACTGGGACCTCTGGTAGTCAAGGTCCTTTTTATCTATGTAGTTCTGCAATGTGACTGCTACCTTTTCTGAGGCTGGTGCCCTTCCTTGAGAGTCTGTTTTAACAAGAGAACTCAGAAGAGTTATTAAGGGCAGAAACCAGGCCACACTGTATGTGTGGGTAGGCCAGTGTTGTTCACAGATAGATTACAGGGTTTTGAGTATGATCATGTGTGACTTCCTGTTAAAGCTAAAGCTGAAAAGCCAAAATGCACATACTTTCTGACTTCAGACACTAGTATCTTCAGGTTATGCATGGCTAATTCAGAGTAATAGAATGCAGCTAAATGTGTCTGTATACTTCATAGTCTTCTTAAAATTGTAATTGATTTTAGGACCACATTCTTGGAGAGATGCCTGGATTGGTCTAACTGCAAGTAACACAAATTCGCAGCAATGAATATTGCTTTTGCAAATGCTCAAGAAAGTACAGAATGATAATATGTAAATCTTACTGCTGATCAGTCTGATTTCATGTGAAGAATAGGTTTCATTAATTAGGAACTTACTGGTAGATCTTGAAAAGAAGTTGTTCTCATTTTGTGGATTTCCATGTCTTTGCTACTTAGGTGTTAATGGATATGTTCCATCAAGATGTAGAGGATTTAAGTGCACTAACTTTATCTGATGAGGAACCCTCCACCTCAGGGGAGCAAACCTATTATGACCTAGTAAAGTCATTTATGGCAGAGGTTCGACAATATATAAGGGAACTAAATCTCATTATCAGAGTTTTTAGAGAGCCATATGCCTCCAACTCCAAATTGTTTTCATCTCATGTAAGTATTGTAACCGCAAACAAGAAACTCCCTATTATAATAGCTGTAAATCTAGATGAACATTTCTAGCACTTAACTGTTGTCCAGTTTAACGTATCAGTAGTAGAGGAAGCACCTGTCTCAAATTGTGAAACGGAAATAGTAAAGGAGCATTTGTGGGGAACCATGGGTTTTGTAGAACTGTGGAAGAAACCACCCAATTCACTGTGTTCACTTGCAGGCCTGTAATTTTTATTACTGTTGTTCTTTGCCATATTTAATTCATTGTAGCTTTTTATATACTTAGACATATATGTAGTTGTTACTTAAGAAATAAATTCTATGATCTTATATAAATTCTACAGAAATTACATAATAAAATATAAAATCTTGTTCTATAAGGAAGTGTTTGAGTTTCATATCATCACAGTAGCTTTGCATATAACATTCTTTCTCTTAGAAATTGTATCAAATTCCCTGTTGAATTTTGTCTGGTTCTATTGCTTTTTGCAGGATGTGGAAAATATATTTAGTCGTATATCGGACATACATGAACTTAGTGTGAAGTTATTGGGTCATATAGAAGACACCGTTGAAATGACAGATGAAGGTAGTCCTCATCCCCTAGTAGGCAGCTGTTTTGAAGACATGGCCGAGGTAAGAAAATATTCTGTGGGGTTTTGGGTTTGTTTGGTTTTTGGGTATTTTTGTTTTGGGGGTTTCTTTTTTTGCTATTTATGTACTTTAATGACTTGCACTTAGGTGCTAAGTGGATCTCTTTGTAGATGCTTTAGTTTAGGTTGAGATTTCTTCCAGCTCTACCACGATGAATAAGACTGCCTGGTTTTGAGAGTGCTTTTACCTTTTTAGTCTCTAAACTTCAGTCTTTAATAGAGCTGTTTAAAATTTAGAGAGCATTGCGGGGGAAAATACCCCGAACACCTGTGACTGGACTTTGACAGAAACAGAGGTACCTGTAAATCAGCTGTAGATTAGGATTGCTGTGGAAAAAAAATGGGACAAGGACTTCTTTGCCAACAGGCTGATGAGGAAGGTTTATAAACTGGGCTCCCTAGTGAATGGAGACCAAAGCTTGCAGATTGAAGAATTGAGAGGAGAAGGGGATGTGCATAATGGAAAACATGACACTAAGGCTCTTCCAGGTTTTTCCTGAGAATTTGGGATGGCCAAAGGCTAATCTGAAGTCTCTGTTTCCCCAGGGTGCGTGTGTTCATGTACAGATAATAGGATCTGTGAGTCTGGGCAGGGTTGCAGAGCTGTCATGTGGCTGGAATTAGTGATGTGGCAGGAAGGGTTGCGTGATGGAGGGCTGTATGAACAAATACAGGTACTCTGGAAGGACAGGTGGGAAAGATGAAGCCAGGAGCCTTAACAGAAGGTCGTCTCAAATACATGAAGCTCTGTTACAGAATGAATGATGAGCTGGTTGAATACTTAAGGATCAGAATCAGAGGAGGCCACCAAAGGGCATGTTGTGGTCAAGCTTCTCCCGCAAAGACTGCTCAATCGACAAGTGGCCAAAGCCTTTTCTAAGCAAGTAGGAGTCATCTATTTATTACAGGCCCTGCTTCTTAGGGAGAATTAACCTTCCTGACACTGGGGTGGACAGCTTGCTGTGGTTTGGGTAATCCAGAAGATTTCTGGAGGGCACTGGGGCACTTTGTGGCGTACGGTGATGGGCCAGCTAAGAAGGGTGCTACACTTGACCTCTTTCCCATAAACAAGGAAGAACTGGCAGGAACATCATAGCAAATGGCAGGTTTAGCAGTAAGAGGTGGAGATGATAGAGTTTAAGGTCCTGAGAAAAGTGCAGGAGATAAGCAGACTGAAGGACCCTGGTCTTTGGGAGAGTAGGCTTAGCTGGGAGGGCAGGATCATAGTGGTGGTTACCTTGAGGGTGGAAAGGGCTCAGGAGAACTGGTTTATTTTCAAAGGCAGTGTGCTCAGATCACAGGGACTATGCATTCCCAGTCTGTAAGGAAAAGGGTAGGTGCAGCAGGAGGCAAGGACAAGTGCAGTATGGATTTTCCTGTTTAACCAGACTTGAGCCTCTCGCTACAAGAAAGACATTGAGGTGCTGGAGCGCATCCTAAGAAGATTGAAAAGCTGGTGAAGGGTCTAGAGAACAGCTCCTGTGAGGAGCTGCTGAGGGAACTCAGCTTGTTTATTCTGGAGAAAAGGAGGCTGAGGGGCCTTTATTGCACTCTTCAGCTACCTGAAGGGAGTTTGTAACGTGATGGGTATTGGTTTCTTCTCCCAAGTAGCTACTGATAAGACAAGAGGAAATAGCTTCAAGATGCACCAGGGGAGGTTTAGACTGGATATTAGGAAAAAATTCTTCACCAGAAGGGTTTTCAAACATTGGAACAGGCTGTCCGGGGAAGTGGTTGAGTCACTATTCCTGGAGGTACTTTAAAGAATTGTAGACATGATGCTTAGGGACATGGTTTAGTAGTGAGGGGTATGAAGCAAAGCATAGCTTGTATAGGTAAAATAGCATAAAAAAGATGATGGTAGATAATTATCATGGGTATCTTGCTCGTGGGGTGAGAGGCCGTGTGCTGGAGGACACTGAATGGACTGAGGTACTCGAGTCTCCTTTGCTTGACTTTTATTGGCAAGATAGGCTTCTAGGTTTACCGGTTATGCTGGCTATCAAAGATTGAGAGAGGGAGGTAAAAGTCAAAGATCAAGTTAGGGACTGTTGATCTCAAGTTTACGAGCCATGACAGGGTGCTGAGGCAGCTGCCTAATGTCATTGCAAGGCTACTGTCTCGAGTTCCTGAAAATTAGTGGTGAGTTGTGGAGGTCTCCAGTGACTGGAGATTGTTATACCCAATCTCAAAAAGACTGATGAGGAGGATCCTAGAAACTAGAAGTTGGTCAGCATCTCCTCAGTCCCTGAGAAGATTAGCAAATCTTTCTGGAACTCATATCCAGCCCTGTGAAGGACTAGAAGGTGATTTGCAACAGCCAGCACAGGTTTCTGAAGGACAGACTGTACCTGACCAACTTGACTGCTTTCTAAGAGGAGATGCCTGGCTCCATGGACAAAGAGAAAGGGCAGTTAGTATCCCTTATCTGAATTTAAGCAAGGCTTTCAGCACAGTCTCTCATAGTATCCTTATAGTCAGCTTAGTGAGATGCAGACTAGCTGATTGAATTAGAAGGGTGGGAAATTGGCTGGACTGAAAGGCTCGAATGACTTATCAACAGTATGAAGTCCATCTGGTAGCCAACAGTTAGTGGCACTCCTCAGTGTTTGGCACTGGGGCTAATACTGTTTAATGTCTGTATTAGTGTTGTGGTAGAAGGTCTGCCTCATCAAGTTGGTAGGTGATGCTAAATTGTGGGGGGACATACAGGAGGACAGGCTATTTCTTTGGGGACCTGACAGGCCAGAGAAACAGATCTATAGGAACCTCATAGAACTGAGTAAAGGAAAACATGAAGTTCAGCACCTGGGACTAGACAACCCCATGCAATGGTCTAGCTGCCTGGCTGAGGAACAGCAGTGTTTGACAGGGCTTGAAAATCCTCAGGAAGGGGCAGTGAAGGCTAACTGCCCACTGGGTTATCTTAGGAAAAGTGGGGCTGGCAGGTGGAGTGGTCATTTCTGTGTAGCACTTGTGACCACATCTGGCATACTGCATCCAGTTTTGGTTTTCCTAGTACAAGACTTCCTAGTACAAGGACTCTTCATTAGGGACTGTAGTGACAGGACAAGGTGTAATGGGTTAAAACTTAAACAGGGGAAGTTTAGACTGAATATAAGGAAGAAGTTCTTTACTGTAAGAGTAGTGAGGCACTGGAATGGGTTGCCCAAGGAAGTTGTGAATGCTCCATCCCTGACGGTGTTCAAGGCCAGGTTGGACAGAGCCTTGGGTGGCCTGGTTTAGTTTGAGGTGTCCCTGCCCATGGCAGGGGGATTGGAACTGGATGATCTTAAAGTCCCTTCCAACCCTAACTATTCTATGATTTTATTCTATGATTCTGTAAGATTTGTTTATACGTGAGGGTTGCTGTGGTGATTAAGGAGTTAAGGTCTGTGGTGTACAAAGAAAGTTAAGAGTGCTGTGTTTATTCAGTCTTAGAAGTCTGAGGAAGGAGAGCTTATTATATCTTCAGTTACCTGAAAGGAATGTGTAGAAAAGACTGAGGCGGGGTCTTACTGAGGGCTCACAGTAGTAAATTGTGAAGTGAAATGAGAGAGAGCATGTGAATGGTAGAAAGAGTAACCCTGATTAGAATGGAGAGGGGGATCTGCAATGAGAACAACTGAACATTGGAATAGGCTGCACAGAGAGGTTTTGATGCCTTTGTTCTTAGAGGTACCTGGAATTCAACTGGATGAGACCCTGAGTAACCTCAGCTAGTTTTGGTGCTGGATTTGGCTTTGACCCTGAGCAAACTGTTGACCTCCAGGGATCTCTTCCAGACTGAATTACTCCATAAGTCTGTGCACATAAAAGTATTGAATCTTTGATATAGGTATTTTGGGAAAAGTATGCAGGAAAGTCTCTCGTATGTAGTGTATTTTCTTTAAGAAATATGAAGTTGAGATACTAAATCAGCTGTGTAAAATTAATCTGTATTTCTTCTTAGGAATTAGCATTTGATCCATATGAATCATATGCACAAGATATTTTGAGACCTGGTTTTCATGATCATTTTCTAAGTCAATTATCAAAGCCAGGAGCAGCATTTTATTTACAGGTAACTTTCTTTTGAGTGAGCCATATTATTGCTATTACTGTTTTAATTACATTATATTGTTGTTTCAATGCATACATTGTTTTAAGACTGAAACTTATTTTGTTTCTAGTCAATAGGTGAAGGCTTTAAAGAAGCTGTTCAGTATGTTCTACCCCGGCTGCTCCTTGCCCCTGTTTACCACTGTCTTCATTACTTTGAACTGCTAAAAGTAAGAACGTTGTGTCATCTGATGTTTTTTTTTCATAATTCCTAGTGTTGGATACCAGAGTTCTATGTGCTCAGTTGGGTGTAAAACCTTTACTGTAAATAGTAAAAGTGCTATGATGAAGGAAAAGCAGGTTGAATGCTATAGCGCATGCTGTAACTAAGTGAATATCAGCTTGTAATTTTATGGAAGTGTTAGAGCAGCTAATGACTTGTGTTGAATAATAGGAAATACTATTAATTTAGTGAGCAAGAGAGATCTAGGTACTCATATTCATGGAATGATTGTTTCAACAGTGGTAAGAGATAATGGCAATGGCTGTATTACAAAAATGTCCAAGACTTTCTTAAGCTGTTACTTTGTAAATTTAAAATCACGGTAAGATTTGCATTCAGACTTATTTTCATAAAAGCTGTGGTGTTCTTGCAGTGCACATCCCATGGTGGTTGTAAAGGTGATAGCCTTCCTTCAAAGGGAAGGCTTGGTTGATACATGTACTTCTTGGGCTTTTTGTAGTGAGACCTCACATTGGTAGAGTAGCAGTAAAGACTCTGTAATAGACATGTAAAGAAAATAGCTATAGAGTGTTTTTCTGGGGCATTTATCAATTACCATTGAATAATAATCTTTAAGGAGTGTAGAGCATTCTGAAGAAAAATTTCAAGTAGAATTTTCATTTGGACATAATGGAAACTCATAAGGGATACAGTGTTACAGGTTTAATTCAGGAGATTTGGATCAAAAGTAAAAAAAACATCTCTGCTCTTCTGAAGAAACCTATATGTGTTTTTCTGGAATGCTCAGTTGTCTTGGGATAACCCAGTAGTTAGGTCATCTTTGAGACTAAGTGTCTACAATTTTAACAGTGTTTTTGCTGATTTAGTTCTACATGCGCAGCTTTGGCACGTAGCTCATCTTGTATAACATGCTGCTTTTGAATTTTGGAACATGTACTCGATCTCTTTGTCTAGCTCGTGGGTTTGGTCTCACTTTTCAGACATCTTTAACATATTAAGCATTTCCTTTGATGACAGCCCATTGCAAGGGAGGTGTGATACAGCTTGTCTGCGTTTTGTATGATAAAGACCTGCACAGCCGTAAGGTTTCTCTGCTCATGCTTTTATCACCCAGTCTCAAAATGCAGTACCCTAGTGGCTTTGCAGACTTCCATATGAACATGGTGGTGTCCTACGTAATAGACAAAGCACGAAGGATTGATGTTGTCTGACACACAGGCATCCTGCGTTGCTTCTTGCCATTGGTAATTTTAGTGAGGGAAAGAAGGCATGTGTGCTTACAGAAATAGCTGATATTCCCCCTTTCTTAGAGCAACCTGGAGGTTAAGCTAAGCCCATCTCCAGATGGTTGTCAATCTTTTTGCAACTCCTGACCTATGCCTCATGTAAAATTTTTGTCTTTTCACATTCGTGCTCTGCACCCACCCACCATCTGCCCTGGGTTGAATAAATCTGATATTGTTGGGTTGTATTTTGTTCTGTATATGATAACCTTGCAGGTTTTCTTCCCACTGTGTGGCTTATCTCACATTTTAGCAAGACACCCATCACTTCTGTCAAATGTGATATGTGTAATAGATGGTAATGGATAATAGTGCATGCAAAGAGAGTAGCTCATGGCAGTAGCTTCATCTGTCAATTAGTACATACATGTGCACACAGCATCTGAATCCCTCCCTCAAGTAGTCTGTGTTGGCAATAACATTTTCTTTTTCTTTCCTGTATCTGGAATCTACAAACAGATCCCAAGTTGGATATACTTAAAGATGCCCTCATGGAAGGGTATGGGTGGAATTATTTAGTCATATAATCCTGAGAATTTCACTTATGCAAAGTTGTATTGAATGCTTTTGTGTGGTAAGAGACCTGATTAGTTATTGCAGGCATATCTATGAATAATCAAGTTTAAAATACTATGCAAATAGATCTCTTGGTATGAAGAGGCAGAACATTGGCCAAGTGCTATATGGAAAAACCCATTTTATTTCTCTTGAATATAGATAAACTTAAGGATAAACAGGTTAGCAATTTTTTTTGAGCTATGTTGTGTAATCTTGCATACTTTGAAGTTACCTACTTAAAATGCATCTCAAAGTTACCTTCTAACTATGCAGAGTACAAAAAAAAAGTTCTATCCACTGATGGTTATCCTATTTAGAAACTAAAGCCATCCCGAAGTTTGGCAAGGTGTCAGGAATGCACAAATACATACTCTATTTTTAGCTGAAGCTCCTTGCTGTAACTTTGTTGGAAAATTAGCATATGCTAAAGGACTGTGTTTTTCTTCACCCAGACCTGAAAGTCCCTGAACTTTTATATAAGAAACTAACTATATAATACAGCTGCTTCATGTGAGATTATGCTTTTCTGCAAGCTTGCAGATAATGCAAGTGGGCTTTTCTAAATCATAGGATTTTGTGAATAGAAATGTGGACTCTTAAATGCAAGGTAGGATAGTAAAAATAGTGCAGTTATTTATGACTTTGAGTAATTGAAGATGTTTATAAGACTTAATTTGAACCGAGCACTGTTTTGGATGCTGCAAATTTGTGTGCATGTGTGATACTCTTTTATTTTCTTTGGGTAAATAGAAGATTATTTTAAAATTCCTTGTTTTCTAAGTAGGAATGGCCCAAATAATCTATAAACTTTGTTTAGATAAAGTAATATATTCCAGAAAACAGGAAAGCTAGATAGATTTCTTGTTCAGTTTTTTTAAACCCAAGTGCAGACTTGGCTCCTGTGACTTCTGAATGGAAACTTCTTGTCTATTTACAAATACTTTTTTAGTTGGAATTCTAGCTGCTGTAATCTCTAATTCTCGGGACCCTTTCGTTTCACAACAGCATCTAGTGTGTTTTATTTACTTTTTCAGAATTTGTGCTTAGATGATAAATAAGTTGCCAGTTTTTACTGACTGGCAACTCAGCTCCAGTAGAAATACTCCTCAATTAAACATTTTTTTTGTCTTTCCCTATGCTAATGTGACTTAAATAAAATCTGGTTTGGCAAGGTCTTCCAAGACAAGAAACCACCCTTTTCCTGACCTGATGGTGCTAGATTTGTTACGTGTTGCTGAAGAAGGCACAGGGTTGTGAAATGTTAATAGTTTAGGACTAGAGTATCTTTAGGTTGATCCTGTAAGTCTCTTGCTGTGAGCTGCCCTGGGCAGCACAACCCAAACTATTTTGGGCTTTGACCTCACTTTGATTCAGTCAGACTCATGATCCAGAGTGTAACAAATTTAATGAAACTGGTTTGTAATACCCTCTGTAACTGGTATAACTCAGTCCAAGGTGAAGAATCACCAGGTTTTAATTAGTGGAACTTTGGCACCCTGCAAAGTTTTTATGAGATGTTATATATTGTCTCAAAATACTGTATTTTGTTGCTGGTATTTAGTACAGGCACTGTAATTAACAGATTCTCTTGCTTTAATCAATCCTTAGTCGTCTTCTATTAATATTAAACTCAGAAAATCACAGATTCAGACTAGCTATGAATTATTTTAAGGAAGTATTTGCTTAGCATCAGCAAAGGATTTTATTTGCCAAAATCACCGTCTGGCATGCTCATGCTTCTTTCCAAACACAGTAACTTGTATGTACCATACTGTTCTGAAGTAAAAGCAGAAGCATTACTCTTTTATATGGCTTGTTCCGTATCTCTTTCTTGTGTGGTTTCATTGACAGCATTTCTGTTGCTTTTCTCCTTTAATTGCTCATGGGTTTATGCTTTGGCAGCTGTGTCTTTGGCAGCCAAAGGGTAGGTGATAGGGGAAAATAAAACTTGCACACGTGTGTGTGTGTGTGTGCAGTTCTTCAACACACTTGGTTAATTGGGCTCTGAGATAACTCTTGAAGTTGTTCAGAACGTACTTGTTTTTGTTTTTTAGCTGTGGTATTCACTGATGGATTTCCTATGTGTTTGTGTCAGACAAATGTGTGCATGTATTCCTTCGTCAATGATTTATGTCATCTGTTTATGGTATTGTGATGGGGCTGTTTGTTGTACACAACAATGTTCTGTTGTGTAGCTTTGTTTCTTTTTATACAGGATGTGTCTGGGCTTTTGAGAAGCAGATGTCTGTTTCCAGGCACTTTTCTTATGAGAAGTAATTACCTTGGAGAATATTTTTCTCCATTACTCTGCTAAAATTGCTTTTCTGCAAAAGCTGGATAAAATAAAAGTAAAATTAAAAAAATTATCCTTCCATTTTGCTTATAGTCCTCAGTGACACTTGAGCTGTGTTATTGTCAGTCTGCTGCTGGACCAACAAATGTTGTACTTTGATCCTTTGAGGCAGTAAGTAGCATGGCAGAGGGCCAGACTGTTCTTAACTAGATGATGCCCTCTTTGGAGAGTCAGATAAAGCACTAACTTAACTCCTACTTGACTTTTGACTTCACTGTGTAGCTGTAGGGTTCCAGAGTCCTGTGTTCCGATTCATTTTCTAGGAATACCTGCAGGGCAAATTCTCCTCACTACTGTGGGAATTAGGAGAGATCTACTGGGGAAGACTGTCCTATGGGATTGGTGGTCGGTGGTCTGTTTCTGGTTTTCAGTGGTTGCTGATGATGGTAGATAACTTTTATAGCTTACATGGCAGCAATTCACGCTGAACATCCAAGGCCAAGTTCTCATAAAAATAGATGGGTGTTACAGGAACTTAGGCAGATTTTGATCCCTTCTCCCTCTTTCCCCCAAATAAAAGTTCTGACACAGTCCATCAAGGATTGAATGTTAAGAAGCTTTTACCGTAGCTGAGATTTTCAGCTCTTATGGGATGACATTAGTTTTTGTGACTGGCAGTCATCATATAGTCCCTGGTATACTTGTATTGCTGTATAGTCTTCTAATAGCAGTAGTGTATTTCCCTATCCTCCTGCCTCTGTTCCTGTCATCTTCTCTACAAAAGGGACATCCTCAGAGACTGCTATGGTTGAGACTTTCATATACTTGATTTCTTCAGTGGAAATGTTTCTGGACACGGAGCTGTCCAGAATTTGATTTAGTCCCATTACCAGCATGCTTTCTCTGTTTGCTATTATAGCAGTGCAGGTCTATGTTTTCTGTCAATACCTTGATATCTTCAGTGGAAACCAGTGAAAAGATGTAGGAAATGACAAACACAAGTAAAATAACAAGCTGCATTCATGGTTTCTGTTGACCAAGTCTACAGATGGGATTCTGATTGAAATCCCTTATTTCGTCTGCTGACCTTTCCTTAATCAACAGGGTACCTCTTAAAATCAGCAGGGTTCTACTGTTGCTTTCAAAAATGATCTCTGAAATTGTGAATCATCTTACATAGCATTCAAAAATGCATACATTCCTATCCAAACATAGAAGTGCCATCCAGTTGAGCTCACGTCTTGCAAACTTGGCTGGCAAAGATCAAACTTAAATTGTGTTGAAACAGTGAAAGTGGATTTTAATCCATTTTGGAATTACAAAAGAGAAAGGGAAGATGTTTTCAAATTGAATTGTCTTTACTATGATGGAAAAGGTGGGGGAAGAAAATGGAAGACCTCAATTACAAGTGTTGGAAGCACATAGGTAAATATTTTGTGATATTTGAAATACTGATCTAACTAAATGTTGCCAACTTAATTATGAATATAAAATTTCTAATGTATTCTGCAGGTCTGCTAATAATGATGAGACAAACCAAAGTGACAGTAAGAAAGAAGAGAATTTCAGAGCATGAAGGCTCTGGAAGGATCTGTGTGAACTTGTACGTTTGTTGCAGAAAGGTAATGAATCTGCTGTGGAAGAGACATCAGTATATGCAAAAAACCACCCAGATTTTTAAAGGATGCAGAGCAGATGGGTTTTCCAGAAGAAAAGGCCTCCTGTAAACTAAGTGGCCATTCCCCTAGTAATGGAATCTGGGCATATAAAATACATATATGGCAGCCAGTAGCCTACAAAAAGTCTGAATGCTTAGGAAATGGTTTCATGAGAAGATGAAGGAACTTACTTGAAAACAAGGCTTTGTTTTTGTATCTGTTCCTTGATGAAGGAAATTTTGATTGTGTAAGATCAGTGAGAGTTGTTCACATGCATGAATCTCTTCACAGTTGTAGAAACTGAGAGCATACTCTTTCCTGCTGAGCAGAAACCAGTTAAAATACCTTGCAGGCTGCAGTAGCGCTTTAGCAGACCTAATCTGGCATTTGGTCTCCTGACAGGCTATACCCATTCATGGGAATGTTAGTGGCAAATTTGCCACATAAGAAACCTGTTTTGGAAAACTTAAACTGTTGAATTGTTGAATGTCAATTGACAGACTGATGTGGTATATATTTCTGAATAGCTCTTCCTTGACTCTTCCTCACTGTCCGTCCTGATTTGAAAAATGGCACTTCAGAGTACTGTAATCTATTTCTGGAACAAATTTATTTCATTCCTCTCTCCCCAAATAAGAACATCTACATCGAGTTATCAAAGTAGCAGTTCCTTAAATTCACATGGGTTTAGTCCAGGTGATTTTACTTTTGGGGCTCAGGTGAAGTTTTTACTTAAATTTTCCATATATCTTTGAGATCTATTTTAAGTCACATAGTCAAGCTGTGAAAGAACTGGGAATCTTGTACTAAAAGGTGAAATGCTTCTTGTTTTCTTCTGGTTTAATGATTTACTTGTACAGTATACTTCCCAATGGGCTGGCTGTATTTAACATGAGTTAAAACTTGGTGTGAAATAAAAGATGGGGGCTTTTTAGCTTCTATCTTTAAAATGTACTTTCAAGACAATGCTGGACCCTTTTTGTAACCAGTTATCTGAGATTTGATACTTGACATGCTCATGTAAATTATGTGATTTAATGTAACTTTTAAAATTAAACTGAGAAGGCACAGTTAAACTTTGAGTGGAGAAAAGGTTTTTATGATTACGTCAATAATTAAGTTTGGATTCATTCTTAATGCAAATAACACTCCTGCTGTATTGTGTATCTAAATAACAGTTATATAAATATATACCTATTTTTACTAAAGTATGCTCAAAACTGAGTTTGTATGAAAACAAAATTACTTTTAAAGTTTCAGTGCATTAAAGCTGTGTATGTATGTGCAGGAATATGGCATATGGAGTTTCCTTTCCTCTTCAAGTCCCTTTTAGACTGCTAGCATTTCCCAGAAGTGTTCCATGCAGTTGTCAGCCAGCATTTGCTGTTCCAGGCTTTCTAACAATCAAACTTTCTGAATAGTCTATGAGGGCACTTTTTGCCCAGCATACCTCTTGCTTGGGCTGAGCTTTTTATTATTTCGAGGAATTGCAAAAAGTCAGAGCTCTCCGGCAGCTCAATGCTATTGAGCCTGCTTCCAGGGGAAGTGCCAGCAGACCAGCCTGCCTGCATTTGCCAGAGAGGAGAAAACCTTGTTCATTGTTATTCTTGATCATAAAATAGACTGTTTCAGTACTACTTTTGGGTATGTACCCCATTTTCAGAAACATGTTGAAGAAAACGATGAGGCATTAGAACAGATGCTGGACCAGCTGATGTCAGTGCACTTCACGTTCTCATGAACATTGCTTACTTATGTGGCATTTCCCTACAGAGCAGATAGGTCACACTACAGATCAGGCTTGCTTTGCCAGCTATGCAAGTGTTTTGTTGCCTTGCTGTGGGCTTCAGAATGTCTGAAGAAATTGCATAGTGGCTTTTGAAGAGGTTTGTCTGAGGGACTACTAGTTTGAGCTTGTTCTTGAGTATTGTGGTGTGCAACTCCCACTTGTAGTATGGGACCACCCACTTACACATTAAACACATTAAAGTTTTGAGGGGCAGTGAGTTTTGTTAGCACCTGCAATCAAGGGATCTTGAGTTAAGCAAATTCAGTTATGGTTTCCCTGCCTCCCATATGCTGTTGTCTGTTGTGTATAGAAGCTCATCTGTGATGTCTCCTCACTTGTAAATTGGGGAACCTGCCTTCCACAAATTTCAGTGGTTAGACTTAGAATAAGCTCCTAGGAAGTCAGAAGTCTAGGTTGTCATGTAAACCCTAAAGTACACGATTTTATATCCATCATGACACCCACTAGTATTGTTATAAGGGCATATTCTCATAAGTAGAAATGTATTTTCTGTCATTGTCTTTCTGGACACATGCTTCCCTGGCAGTGTAAATGAAGGACTATCATAGTTTATTTTTGCACTGCATGAGGAGGATTTCTTTTGTATCTGTTTGGAACTTCCCAGTTTTATAAACATCTCATCCTTGTGTTAAGCAACATGTAGAACAAAATACCTGCTCTTCCACTTGATATATCTGCAGGGCTTGTGGCCTAGAATGTGGAGTACATCTTTTAATTAGAAACTGCCTTAGCAGTCAGTTTTCCAAGTTTGTTTCCCTTGAATGGCCAGGATACTGTGACTATAGTGTTGTGAATCACTACAATCGTTATAAACTAATATTTTTCTCATTAGGTTATTAAAACTGCAGTGACTGTAATACTACTGATAATCAGAAATCTCCTTCCCATAATAATACATTATTCCTCACAGGACACCCATCTAAAAGAATACCCCAACGCCACACCACACTTGTATTTAGCATCTACCCGGTTTGTTCATTAGGGGGCACTGCATAGCTATAGAAGAATCAGTGGGATTTGCAGAGAAACTTGTACGCATTTCTGGTGATGCTATTTCACTTTCTTTAACCTGCTCTTCCAGACTGTCTGCGGGTAGTGTAAGGTGAAATTCTTTGCTGTAATTTAAGCTACGTTCTGACTAAGACTGTTTCTGATAGCGGTTTATGTCAATGGTGCAATGTTAGAATATATTCTTTCAAATTCCTTTTCTGTGTTCAGAGAAGTGTCTTCATAGTTCACAGCACTGCCGGATTTATCACTTGTCTTGCTCGGACACTTAAGAAGGTGCATACTTCTACACAATGCTTTCTGAATGTTAAACCTGGAGCACAATTACACTCACTGGACTTTGATTTAGTTTGCATATGCAATTGAAAACATGGGTTACTTCCAATGGGTCCTGATGGGGAGAATCTAGTCTTAACTGCTTTCTCTCTAGCACTGTATCAAACATGTATTTTGCTTTTGGATATGGACTTTTCTATGATAAATACCAAAATTTTTGCAACTGGAGAGAAATTGCTGTAAAAAGCATTTTATAAACTCAGCATAGGAGCAGAATGCTTTGCAGTTACAAACATTAGTCTGTACCAGTATGTTTCTGAAGAGAATGTAAAGGATACTGTAGGATCTAATAAGGTCTGTTTTCAAGGACACTCAGCTAAAACAATCTTTTCCATTATTGAAGATAGCTACCTGGAGATGATAGGCAATCCAGCCAAATTCTTCTGATGGAAGTTGGCAAAGAGGCAGCATGCAATGCAAAGAGCCTTCATTGAACTCTTGTACAGAAAAGATGCAAAATCTTAGAAGTAGTTACATGTTTTTCTTAGCTTTCAGGACTTCTGCCAGCACTGCTGTACCTGCCTTATTTGTCTGAAGTCCTTTCT
>JANHGB010019009.1:0-28764 GCA_026283785.1 Coracopsis vasa | reverse complement strand
GACTTCTGCCAGCACTGCTGTACCTGCCTTATGTGTCTGAAGTCCTTTCTAAACCTACCCGATATGCACAACTGAAGCAAAGGAAGATGGTACCTCTGTGTTAAATCTAGAGACCAGAGAAATATGACGAGGGTAGTCTCTTTCATCTTGGAGTGATGTATTCAATCTCTGGATTGAGAGCAGCCCTGAGGGCAAGGATGTGGGAGTGTTGGTTGATAAAAAGCTCATCATGAGCAGGCAGCATGCACTTGCAGCCTAGAAAATCAACTGCATTCTGGGCTGCATCAAAAAGAGCATGGCCAGCAGGTTGAAGGAGGTGGTTCTCCCCTTGTACTCTGCTCTCATGAGACCTTGTATGGAGTACTGCGTCCAGCTCTGGGGCCCCAACAAAAGAGGGACATGGAGCTGTTGGAGCAAGTCCAGAGAAGGCTACAAAGATGCTCCAAGGGCTGAAGCACCTCTGCGATGGAGACAGGCTGAGAGAGCTGGGCTTGTTCAGCCTGGAGAAGTCTCTGGGAAGGTCTTACAACAGTCTTCCAGTACATAAAGGGGGCCTATAAGAAATCTGGAGAGGCATGTTTTACAAGGGCCTGCAGTGACAGGACAAGGGGGGATGGCTTTGAACTGACAGGGGAGATTTAGATGAGGTGTTAGGAAGCTCTTCACTGTGAGGGCCTACGAGACACTGGTTGCCTGGAGAAGCTGTGGCTGCCCCATCCCTGGCAGTGTTGAAGGCCAGGTTGGATGGGGCTTGTAGCAACCTGGTCTAGTGGAAGGTGTGCCTGCCTGTGGCAGGGGGGTGGAACTACATGAGCTTTAAGCTCCTTTCCAGTGTGAACCATTCTATGATTCTATTCTCCCTGAGACCTTTTGGGAAGTACTGTCTGTTGTGGTGCATTGTTAGCCCTATTTCAATGGTTGTCTCATGCCTAATGCTGCTTAGATGAAGTGCATAACAGATTATACTGCATAAACTAAGGCTGCCTAGAATAAGCCTTGTGATCATCCTTATGGCTGAAACAAATAAAATATTCTTTGGCACTGACAGCTATTGTACTGAATGATTAACTCTGGTCAGGGGAAAAAATAATGCTATTCTATGACCCATTCAAATGTCAGACATGAATATGTTGCGTTCAGTGGACTTTGGAGGACAATACTCTCATTTTACACTGGAAGCAAACTGTGTGATTGCAGTGCTGCCAAGGGTGTCTTATTCTGGTCCATGCTAGCCTGTCACTTCACTTATACCACCTCTGTCAAAACAAATCTTTCAGTACTCCGGAGCCAGTTCTTAGTGTGTGGTTGTCTTGAGCGCTTGTCTCTTAATAGTCCTGTAAATAATTATCTCAGTTTTACATCTAAGCCACAGCTGTAGTCAACAATTTTTTTCACTAACTAGAATGTGAAACATTTTAATGGTTAAATGAAGATTTAAGACTCAAATCTTAGGGTGAAAACATGGCAGATCTTGTTTCATAAAACTTCTCTGTCACAGAGATAGTTAGGCACAAAAGTGTTAGTATTAACTCTTCTTGTCCAGTTATAGTTTATAAATTTATTATAATTTTTTGTCCTTTAAAATAATATATGAAGGCATAATGTAGCTGTTTGCTAAGATAGGGGCATACGTACCCTGGTTTTACAAGCTGGCCATGGTTAGATGCCCCTGTGTTTTCTGATGAGCAGCCAAGCAACTGCTCCACAGAGGAAGAACATTTACATCTCTTCAATGTCCCTCTGGTTATTTTTTCCACTTTGCTTTTTTGTGTGGGGAAAAAAAAATAAAATCACAGCCCTGTTGGGTTATAAACTGAATACAAGCCTGCAGATACACCCTTAGAGTAGTGAAGACCTGTATTGCTGTGTTAGCAAGCCTGAAGCCATCAGGTTGAGGGAAGTGGCAGTGCCTGCCTGTTCAGGATGGGCAAGACTGCATCTGGAGAACCACATCCAGCTTAAGCTTTCAGTTGACATTGGTGTACTGAAACAAACTCACTGGAAGGACCTGTCAAGATGACATGAGGAATGGAACATGTGATGAAAGAGAAGCTGGGGGAGTGGGCTTCCTCATTCTGGAGAAAAGGAAGCTAAAGAAAAGGGGAAACCTTCCTGATATCTTTGACTGTATGATGGAGTAGGGAAGACAGAGAAATACTTCTCAAAGCTGTGAAGTGCTTCCACTGTATATTCCACTGTGAAAAGTCAATAAAGGAAATCCTGACAAGGTATTAGGAAATTTTTTTTTGCCAAGAGAGTTTCAGACACTGGAATAGATTGTCCAGAAAGGTTGTGGTCTCTCCATCCTGAGAGCAGTTAAAAACTCAGTGTGTCCCTAGGCAACCTGATCTATATTTGCTCTGCAGTGGAGCTGGAGGTTGGATAAGGTAATCTCCAAGGTCCCTTCCAACCTGAGTTATTGATTAGTCTGTTGTTAATGAGGTGAGAGCCCTTGTAATCTTCTGTTTATCCATGTGTTGAAGGAGTTTTGCTTAGCTTTCAGTCCAGCTTGCCTGTTATAGGTGTGTCACAAACATACAGCCGTACCATAGATTTGATCCTGTGGTGTAGACTGGTATGTGTGGGGATTTCCTTCCTCGCTGTTCCTCTTAAGATGTAACATATCAAATGGATTCTCTTTTGGAGATGTAAGGTAAATCAAGCGAGTTTTGAGGTAAATAGCACATACCTGAGTGTATCTGTATCTGAGGGACTAGTGGCTGCTGTTCCTGTTTTACTGAGATCAAGCTCTTAGCAGATCTCTCTTGCCTGTGTTGGTAATGCAATTTCATTAACTTTAACAACAAACAGGAGCATACAAAATCATCAGATGGTTGGATTTCTTCTTCCTAGGTCAAACTTCTGTATTTCAACAAACCAGAATGCTTGTAATGCTTTTTGTATTTGACTTTCAATGTTCACAGCAATTGGAAGAAAAAAGTGAGGATGAAGAGGATAAAGAGTGCTTAAAGCAAGCAATAACGGCTCTACTTAATCTTCAAAGCAGTATGGAACGGATATGCTCCAAAAGTCTTGCAAAACGAAGGCTTAGGTAAACACGTTTCCATTTTTCCTGCTTTCTGCTCTTAATGCTTTGCTATAAATCCAGGGCTCCCAGTTTCCTCTTTTAGTAAACAATGAACAAAATAGTTTGTGACAAGCCTGCTTTTTCAGAGGAAGTGACATCAAAGCCGAGATAATTTGTTATTGTTTTAAAATTGTTCTAGTTTCTATGTGTGTTTGCATGCTGGTAGTTGAGACGTTCTGAGAATTCCCCGGTAAGTAGAAAGTTACGGCATTTGTGGGGTAATTGTGCTCAGATAATGAACATTCACTTAAAAATATTGTAGAAGTGCCTTTCTGTGGGATTAGAAGGGAATGTTCTTGAATTTGAAACTACTTAATCTGAAGTGTTTAGTGCAATGCCTAGTTAAAATTACCACTGGATAATAGATGCATAGATAGATGCTTAGATGCTCTGTTGTAGCAAATTGTTGGATTATAGTATCAATTCTTTGATTTAATGCTAACATTTGTACAGTTATTTAAACATGTTAGAACTTTGCCTTTGCTCTTAAAATTGTTTCAATATTTTCTTTACCAAACAAGTTCTGTGCTGCAAGGTGGAATCTTTAGGCTTGGACATGGATGATTTTAACAGCTTATTTTCTCTAAATGTGCTTCTTTCAAATTAATGCAGTCTAAAATTGTTTTGTTGGCTATGGAAATGAGTGGTTTTTTAGGCTAAGAAGCACTAATGGCTTGCCTGCTTCTGGTTGTCCATGTTTATGTATAACATTTATTTCATAGAAGATAAGTAGAAAATTTATCAGATGAGTTACTTAAGCGAAACATTAGTCAAGACTTGCAGTGGTGCTGATACTGGCTGCTTAAACTGCATTCTCAGTGGAATTCTCACCACTCAGGAAGATGATCTTGTGTTTTTACTGTTAGTGGTGGTTGTGGTTTTTAAATACATGTATACTAATAGGCTGCCTTTTTCCCATCTTCACTGAAGTGAATCTGCATGCCGGTTCTATACTCAGCAGATGAAGGGGAAACAGCTGGCAATTAAGAAAATGAATGAAATCCAGAAAAATATCGATGGCTGGGAGGGTAAGGACATTGGACAGTGCTGTAACGAGTTCATCATGGAAGGAACACTCACACGTGTAGGAGCAAAGCATGAGAGGCACATATTTCTATTTGATGGCTTGATGATTTGCTGTAAGTCAAATCATGGCCAGCCAAGACTTCCTGGTGCTAGCAATGCAGAATATCGTCTAAAAGAAAAGTTCTTCATGCGAAAGGTACAAATCAATGATAAGGACGACACTAACGAGTACAGACATGCTTTTGAAATAATCTTAAAAGATGAGAACAGTGTTATTTTCGCTGCTAAATCAGCTGAGGAGAAAAACAACTGGATGGCAGCATTGATATCTTTGCAATATAGAAGCACGCTGGAAAGGATGTTGGATGTAACAATGTTGCAGGAAGAAAAAGAGGAGCAGATGAGATTTCCAAATCCTGAGCTTTACAGATTTGCAGAACCCGACTCTGAAGAGAATATTGTGTTTGAAGAAAACATGCAGCCCAAATCTGGAATCCCCATCATCAAGGCAGGAACTGTTGTCAAGCTTATTGAGAGGCTGACTTACCACATGTATGCAGGTGAGGCACTTCTTTTATATAGCCAAAACTCAAGGTGGTGACCAGGTTATGTTTCTCTTTCTCTGTTAAATACACGCAACAAAATATATAAAGTTGTAGAAAGTAAATATGCTTTGCAGTGCACATATTCTAGCATGCTTTTTGAGTTACGGTTTTGAGACCTAAATATGCATCACTATAGCAGTTAAAAATATGAATCCTGTTTGGCTGAATATAGTGGGATATGCATAAGGTTATTCTCATCAAAGGGATGGGGGATCAGCGGCCTGCAGGAATTGAGCTCTAGACAATACTTTTTCCTGTATGCCCCAGACTACAAGAATTGCATTCCCTCGAGACTTCCAAAGCTGGGTGGCACATGAAGCACTAGCATTGTGGGAGAGAATTATGGGCCCAGTATTTTCAGTTATGGGTTTTACTCTTACCTAATATTATCTGTGTCCATGCTGGCATGTAATGGAAAAGACCAAATACGAGGTTCCTAGAAGAAGTCACTTGCAT
The DNA here is from genome assembly GCA_026283785.1 of Coracopsis vasa. Taxonomy (NCBI): domain Eukaryota; kingdom Metazoa; phylum Chordata; class Aves; order Psittaciformes; family Psittacidae; genus Coracopsis; species Coracopsis vasa. The sequence continues at coordinate 23,589 of JANHGB010019009.1, read as the reverse complement.
AATTTGGCCTTGGAACTTTGCCTTAATCACAATTTCAGTGGGGATTTGATTTAAGGACTTTGGGTTTCTTTTTGTGTTGAAAATACATGGAAGACATTTATGTGATCATCCAGTCCAACCTCAGGTTTTTTAATAATTTCCCAGGATTTTCATAAGCTGTGATGAAAAGCATTGGGCTTGGGTTTGGGTTTTCTGTTTGTTTGGGTTTTTTTCTAGCTGTATGTCAGTAATTCTAAAACTTCAGGCATCTTGGCATTTGTGCTTCTCATATTCAATTGTAGATTCTTTTGTTGTTGTTTCCCTTTCTTTTTACTCTTTGCACTCTGATTGTACTCCTTTGACTCTAAATTGTACTCCTGCAGCTCAGTCCTGGATACCCTGCATAATCCAGGAATATTTGTTTGGAAGATGTGGGGAATAAGCAGAATATAATTAGTGTAGTGTAGTACTTTTGTTTATTTTTAAAATGCTTGTAAGTACATGTTTACTCCATTATGCTTATTGCTCTTCTCCACATTTCCTTCGGTTGAGCTTTCCTAACACGTATTAGAAACCCAAATGCAATATTGTGCTGGCAGTTCTTACCAGAGTGGTTTTGTGCCTGTTGTCATTTTCTTGTAACTTTATAAACTTCTAGCTCTTGGTTTTGTATTCCACAGTCATGATTTGTGACATAGTTTTATGTTTTGGAAAGCTAAAATAAAACAATTCAGCCTTAGAGAAAGGCAGACACTTTTTATTTTTTAGAGCTAGCATTGTATTTGGCAGAGAATTGGCAAAAATAGCACTTCATTAATGCCCTTGTGAATATTTGCTCTGCTTTGACTAACTTGTGCACCATTGAGAATTTCACTTTCCATATGTGCTGGGACTTTGGTGCCATAGCTTTGGTATTACTCCAAGTGCTAGCAGTGCTCTCCATACGTCATTTCTATCCTGGGAGCCACAAACTACATTCTCCAGCTTTGTAAAATAGAAAGGCCTGTTTTTAAGGAGCATGTGGCTTCTTGAAATAATCATTTCTGTTGCGTTTTTTGCATGTCTGTTTGCCCTTGCTACCACATAGGACATCAGTGAAGCATTCAGATCAATTGATTAGATCCACCTTCATCCACGATCATTTAAATCCCTGCTTGTAATAGCCCTTATTTAATAAAGCTTTAAGTAGGTTGCTTGAAGCCTAACAACATACACCTGCAAGGTTGCTTGAAGGTATATGTGACAGGGACCAAACTATTGTATGACAAAACTGAGAATGTGGGTACTGTAGGATAGGCTATCTTCAAAAGAAGAAAAATGGTTGTCTTGTGATATATTTGGCCTGCCTTTGTAGCCTTAAAGATCTTAGTGAAACATGCATGGACCCGATGCTGAATTGCTAGGTAGCACATGATTTCTTAACACCCTTTTCTTCCATTTAATACCTTCTGGTTTATTATTGGTTTTCTATGAGGAAAAATTAATTGGTCTAACCATTCTGTGCCTTTTCTTTGCTATTCTGTGTCTTTTCCAGGGGAACAAAGAAATAGAGCTATAGTGACTCAGCCAAAATGCTCTGTTGTGCAGGAAACAAAGATCCATTTACTATGGAAATCATTCAGTGTTTTTTTGCACCTTATGAGATGCAGTGAGTAGGGTAACAACTTTCCATAGTAACCCTTTAGCTCTTCTTTCATACACTTACCACCTGAGTTCAAGACTTCTGTTTTGCTTGGAGATGTGGGAAGATGAGTACCCTGGTGATACCTAGCCAAGCAGCTACAGACTGTAGAAAGGCTCTTCTTGTTCCATGCAGGATTGTGTATGCGTGATTGTAATCTTGAAAGAATTTTTTGACTTTATATTCATATGCTAGAATAGCAAGCCCTTACTTTCTGAGGTGACTTGTCTCAAATATGTGTGACTGGTTAGGCAGCCCTTGATCTGACAGTCTAAAGACAATATTTACTGTAGCTGTGACTCTTTGCTAGGTTTTTATCTTTGTAGGTCAAATACTGTAATTACAGATATAATCATAGAGGTAGTACCAATCTGTTGCAAGTAGCTGAAGAGCAATTTAGTTAGTTGCGTATGGAGGAGTATATGGGCTGTGTTCAAACAGTAGTCTCAACTTTTTTGTCAGTCATAGAATGGTTTGAGTTGAAAGGAACCTTAAAGATCATCAGTTCCAACCCCTCTGCCAGGGTCAGGGACACGCTATGAAGATCTACACAGTCCATGTCATTTGTAGATATGGATGTTGGACCCTTTGTTTTTCTTCCCTCACCTCCCTGACAATGCACAAACCAGCTGAAATATTTCTCTGTTTAACTGTGGAACAGGGACAGCCCAGTAGCCTCGCTTTACCAAGTAATGCTGCTGGGGTAGGAGGCATCCAGCAAGAGTGAGGACAGGGAGACAGCCCTGATGGCCACCTGGCCACAAGGTATGGCAGATTGTCCAAACTCTTCTGCTATGGACCAGCAAAACAGGGAGAAATCTCCTCAGCAAAAGCAGCTTTCTGTGTATTTTCACATGAGAGAAACTGCCCTTAAATTAGAAATTCAGGTTCTGACCCTACTTGCATATTTTAGTGGGTTTTACTTGTTTTAAATCATTTCTGCATTAATTATTTCCTCCTTTGCCTGTTGCTTGTTTAAGAGCAGCTGGGTTAGGTGGTACCAAGATTTGAAAGTCGTGGCAATTTTTTTTTTTGTATAGGGCAGTGCTCTTCTATTTTTAAAGCTTTGATATGTTAGGAGTGCTTGTGCGTCATCATAGTGTCCGTTTCCTTTCTTAAGGAATTCAAGGGTGATTATTTATAAATCCTTGTAGAACAAGTTATTGTTCTTTTTTAGCTTTCAAATTGGCTGTATTGAAGAGAGAATTATCACATGAGCAGACATCCTGAGTAACTAGTGTTGTCTGTATTTTTTTAATGCTTGCTCATATATTGTACACTATTTTGAGTTACAGATTTTGCTAGTGAGATAACAAGGTTAGATTTGATTTTCTGATCTGCTTCATTTGAAATTCAATATGTATTGTGGGTTTAACCACTGACCCTACCTGTAAATAACAATAGCTATGACTCAGAGCTTGCAGTGATCTGAAAACATTAATTGCTGTGGAGGCTTTCATTTTCATGTAGACAAAATCTGCTTAGGGGGGATGCTGTGTGCAGATTACAAGATGTGAAAACATGAGTTGCTGCGCTTACTTCTATACTTGTCTTTTAGGATAACAAAACCTGTTTTATTCATGATGAGGGTGATGGGGACAAGGATGATTTTCTTTGTGCAAGAGGATTTTTGAGTTTTGCCTTTGAAGAGGATTTTAGACTGTACAGTTTCAAGGAGAGGTGGGAAAGGTGTTGTCATAAGAAAAATGGCTTAGTGAAGGACACAGAGATGTTAAAGCAGAATAGCCAATTGTTTAAGAAAAGGGAACTGGCATACAACAGAAATGCAAGGAAATGTTGTGTTACACAGTGCATGGTTAATCTGTGTGACACATTAAACTGTTGCCCACATGAAGAGAGCTGAAGTAGGATCTAAGAAAGGTAGAAGGTTCATTCAAATGGACAAGATGTTGGTAAATAGTTAAGGAGGATTAAAAAAAACCTCTTAAGAGCCCCTATTCCAGGCAACAGGTCTAATGGCTTCATACAGTGTTAGGTCAAATAATGCAGGTGTTTTCGTCTTCATTACAGCCTGTAGGAACTCCTGCTCAAGTCCTGTGTGCTCCTCTTCAGCCACTCTCTGTTAGAAAAATTACCAATTAGAGTTTATTTTAAAAATCTGTGTATGGATTTAATATGCAAACCCATTGTAACATGGTCATTAATTTTATTCCATGATAACAAGGTTAACTTTGTTTCTAGTCACATCTGTGCAGTGCCAGCATGCTGTCACTGCATTTCCTCATACTTGAGAATAAATGGGTTTGCTTTTGTAATGAAGGGAGACACTTTGGGGTTTCTGTTATCAATATTTGCTTGGTTTCAAACTCATTTGAATACTTTAACTGATAGGTAATTAGTTAAATTAAATCTGCTGACTTTTTGCAGTGAAATAAATATAACCTCAAAGTAGAGCTATCAGCTGAAAAAATACCTTGCTTGCCTTAAACGTGACTATCAGCTGTACAGGCTTAGGGAAAACATTCTCCCCTTGAAAAGGCACTTTGTCAAGTGCAAAGTGACTTGCTGTGTCTTTTGAGTTATCTTGACCTGATCATTGTCAAAACCAAAGTTGTTTACTAGGTGACACATAAATAAAATATTTATTATTTTCAAAGTTGTTGAAAAAGAATCCAGTCTTTTAATAATCAAAGGAAAAGAAAAAGTAATTGGTTTGAGTTCTCAACAGAATAAAAATTGGTTTTAAATTCTGATTTTCATTGCTATTTTAAGAAGTTCTGAATTGTTACGTCATTTTCTCTGTAAATTGATAAGCCAGCATCCTTACTTGTGATGGGTAGTTAAAGTTGATTTAAAATATAAAAATACAATTAAAAAAAGGTAATCGCTGACCTGAGCATGAAATTATTCTTTGTCTTAGATCCCAACTTTGTTCGGACTTTTCTCACAACATATAGATCCTTTTGTAAACCTCAAGAGTTGCTGAGTCTGCTAATAGAAAGGTACGCAACTGTTAAAAATACTGTTCATATGAACTGCCTTTTTGTATTATTATTGTTGGTTTTACTTGGAGTAGTAGAGGTTGTAAGATTCTTGTTTTCTTGTTGCTCTTCATTCACTCCAAACACTTTTTAAAGTGTTTTTTAAGTTGTCAGTTCAAGGATTGGAGGTGAAATGTGCAAGTTATATCCAGGAGCCTTCGGTTTGTTCAGGTAGCTCCAGTAACTTCCAGCATCCTATGGTTTTGTCTCTGAAATCTGTGTTGTTACTGAATTTAGCAAATCTCCCTATGTGCTTACCAAAATACAGGATTCTGACATGTTGAAATGTTCTGAATTTCAAGCTATCTTTAATCGACATCTTATTCATGCATGCTGTGAGTAAAATGAGTGAAATAAGAGCTTGGTCTTATGCCCATCTTCTCTGCTAGATTTGAAATTCCAGAGCCTGAGCCCACAGAAGCTGATCGTATTGCTATGGAGAACGGAGACCAGCCTCTTAGTGCAGAGTTAAAAAGATTTAGGAAAGAGTACATTCAACCTGTGCAGCTGCGGTAAGTATTGCATCAATGTGAGCCAAACGCACTTCCTTTAAGTCTTTTGAAGTACCATCTTTTGGATGCAGTGGCTCTTTGGGATGCCTTTCTTGCAGCCTTTCTTGCAGATGCTTTGGTAAAGAGTGTGCATGGGCAGTAAGCCATTTAGATCTTGCTACTTGAAAACCTGGTGGGAATTTGAATTCATGGCATGAAAAGCCTTAGAAAAGGCTTGTAATGAGTTTTAGACTTATTAATGTGCAAAATGGTTTCTTGTACTTGCCAGGTGGTTTTTTAAATCCATATTTCTTCAAGGTTGTATATGTGTGCCACAAAGATGTAGACAGAGAACATTTTAGATAATGTTCTTTTTATGAACAATAGCATTACTCTGACTTCTTTAAATTTAAAGTAGAAGAATGCTTATAGCTGGTTGCTGATGACATGCAGACAGTAGAATAATTGCTTTTGAACTGCTGATTCTGATATTCTTGTGAGCCCTCACCAACTCAAAGCCTTGAAATGCTAGACACGAAGGTACACTGTATTGTAGAATGCTTACTTATCCTTTCCTTTTGCAGAGTATTAAATGTGTGTCGACACTGGGTAGAACACCACTTCTATGACTTTGAAAGAGATGCTGATCTTCTGCAGCGTTTAGAGGAATTCATTGGAACAGTTAGAGGTATTTATCAGTTCTTAAGCGCTAGCATTTATCATAGAATCATAACACATCCCTTTTCAAAGGTATGGAATGGAATCACTTTTCCTTTCACTGAATAGATAAATAGGACTGACTGCTTATTAAGTACTTCACAGAGAACATAAAATAAACCTTAATTTAAAAAAAACAACATTATTATTCAAAATCCTTGAATAATAGTGCTCAGAAGAAAGAATGTTATTTACATCCTAATAAGTATTGGTGTTGTTATAAAGGGACTGAAATAATGCAAAACAATAATAGCTGAGTAATGATCAGGACAGAATAATTGCTTTGATTGTCCTCTTAAACTGTATGCAAGCGTAGTAAAAGTTTGATGATGGAAACCACTGTTTCTTTGGAGCAAAGGTTTTCCAGGTATTTCACAGCACATATTAGAACTCTAGGTTACCTTCCACTTGGGATTGTACAGATCTTTCCTGACCCCTTGTAAAAAACCTGAGACAGCTACAGGAGCACTTTGTAGGAAAGTGTTATGTTAGAGAAGTATTTAATGGTTATTTAGAAATAAAAAAGAAGGAGAGAATGAACCAGTTAGTTTAATGTGGATTGCTGGTAAATTTTCAATGAATTCGCCATCTCGTGCAGGGAATTCTTATGGTGTTGAGCTAAACAGGCATTTGGCAGCTTAAAGCCATTTCCGCTTGTCCTATCCCTACATGCCTTTGTCAAAAGTCCCTCTCCAGATTTCTTATAGGCCCCCTTTAGGTACTGCAAAGTTCCCATAAAGTCTTCCCTGAGCCTTCTTCAGGCTGAACAAGCCCAGCTCCCTCAGCCTGTCTCCATAGCAGATGTGCTTCAGCACTCGGAGCATCTCCATGGCCTCCTCTGGATTCACTCCAAGAGCTCCACATCTAGAAGGATGTGTGGGGGCCCCAGAGCTGGCTGCACGACTGCAGGATGGGTCTCACCAGAGCAGAGTAGAGGGGGAGAATCCCCTCCCTTGACCTGCTGGTCATACTGCTGGTGATGCAGCCGAGGACACGGCTGGTTTCTGAGCTGTGAGTGCACTCTGCCGGGTCATGTTGAGCTTCTCATCAGCCAGCACGCCCAAGTCCTTCTCAGGGCTGCTCTCAATTTCCCCCAGCCTGTGTTTGTGCTTGGGATTGCCCTGACCCAGGTACAGGACCTTGCACTTGGCCTTGTTGAACTTCATGAGGTTTGCACTGGCCCATCTCTCCAGCCTGTCCAGGTCCCTCTGTATGGCATCCCTTCCCTCCAGCTTGTTACTGCAACACGCAGTTTGGTGTCATTAGCAAACTTGCTGAAGGTGCTTGATCCCACTGTCCATGTTGCTGACAAAGATGTTAAACAGTGCCGGTCCCAGTACCCCTGAGGAACACCACTCATCACTGATCTCCACTTGGACATTGAGCTGTTGACTGCAACTCCTTGAGTGTGACCATCCAGCCAATTCCTTATCCACCAAGTGGCCCATCTGTCAAATCCATGCCTCTTCAATTTAGAGGCAAAGGTGTTGTGTGTGACAGTGTCAAATGCCTTGCATAGGTCTGGGTAAATGACCTGGACCTGTGCAAGATTAGTAAGAGTAACTAAACAGTAATTTTAATAGTGCAAGGTTATTAAGAGTAACTAAATAGCAAATTTCTCTCTGTGTGCCAGGCAAAGCGATGAAGAAATGGGTTGAATCTATCACAAAGATAATCAACCGGAAAAAGCAGGCACAAGCCATTGGGCAAAGTCACAACATTACTTTTGAGAGCCCTCCTCCGGCGATTGAATGGCACATAAGCAAACCAGGACACACAGAGACTTTTGACTTGCTCACTTTGCATCCAATTGAAATTGCTCGGCAGCTTACTTTACTTGAGTCAGATTTTTACAGGTAACTTTCCTCCATTGAAAAACACATGACACAAACCAAAATATTCTCCAGCTTGAAATTGTTTCTGCGGGCCTCTGATGTGAATCCCCACGGTAGGTCAAGGGACTTTACCAGTGCTATATATTGATTGCTGTTTTGTCAGGAAAAACTGCTAAAAACGAGTATTTGTCTTATCCTCCCCACCCCAGTTAATGTGCAGTAGATATGGTGATGCATACTGTCAGTTGCGTTGTGCTGCAGGTTTCTCTTTATATTTTCCAAGTAGATCAACCTTTGAGAAGTATGAACATTAATTAAATCAGTTTTCTTCGTATCCTAGTTTGTGAAGCAGATTATGGATCTGTTCAGATCTCACCAGCTGTTTGTGAGAGGCTGTTCAGGTGTTGGAAGCTCACATTTTATGATGGTGAATGAAATGTAGACTTTGTTCCTTATTTAGATGAACAGAGGTGGTTAATAGTCACCTAAATTAAGAAACACACACTAAAAAAGAAGCGTAGAAATACCAGTCAATTAGTCATGTAAGGTGCCTGACATTACACAAGAGAAGTCATATCTTAAAAATTTATTTCCAAATATTAATTCAAAATCCACTGCAAATAAAGAGGTTTGGGAAAATAATATCTTCTCTCCAGCTTTGCATTACATCTTTTTTGATACGTGCATCTACTTTTCTAGAGCTGTGCAGCCATCTGAACTAGTTGGGAGTGTGTGGACAAAGGAAGATAAAGAAATCAATTCTCCCAATCTTCTCAAAATGATAAGGCATACAACTAACCTCACTTTGTGGTTTGAAAAGTAAGTAACATTCCTGAATCTGCTCTGGACATCTACAGTCCATTTAGAAGTATATACTGTGAAAAACTCTGTTAAGAAAGAATACCAGTTTTAAGTCGTGTTCAGATGCTGCAGCTGGTCCCTGTGAGACTTTTACCATAAATAATCTCAGCTTTTTATTCTTAGAATATTTTCAAATGTTTATTCTCTAAACGTTTTCCAAACTGTGTCAAATAATTTGATAAATTTTTCATGTTTGTGGTACGACTTAATATTTGATTTTGGAAAACTTAACAGCGCTTTAATACAAAATCAAATGTTCTTTTGTGTTTAGATGCATCGTAGAAACAGAAAACCTGGAGGAAAGAGTTACTGTAGTGAGCCGGATAATTGAGATCCTGCAAGTATTTCAAGAGCTAAACAACTTTAATGGTGTCCTTGAGATTGTCAGTGCTATGAACTCTGCAGCAGTGTATAGGTTGGATCACACATTTGAGGTACAGTAAAATGTTTTCCATTTTTGGTATGGAAGTGTAATGCAGAAAGCCTGTTTAGTCAGTAAGCATGTCCTTCAGAGAAGGAGCAAGGAAGATAAATCCTCCAACAGATTAATCAATGGGGGTGTAATAGAGGTGTTTTTTTCTTGGTTTCAAAAGCAAGAAATCAGTCCTCACTTAGGCAGAAAAAGATAGCAAGATCCTGAGATAGTCAGGCACTGTCATCATGGTCTCTGACCTAAATATCATTGGGAGAGCATTACTCTAAGTACTGTTGCTGGGCTACACTTTAGCCTGTCTTTCCAAACAACGTGTTTCATCTCTCTTCTTAGCAAATTCCAAGTCGCCAGAAGAAGATTTTAGAAGAAGCTTATGAGTTGAGTGAGGATCATTATAAGAAATACTTGGCAAAACTCAGGTCCATTAATCCTCCTTGTGTGCCTTTTTTTGGTAAGTACATTTGGTTTCAATGAGCTGTATCATGCATAAACATTTGGAAAGTATTGAGCTAGAGCACTAAACAGAGCACGAACAATAGTGGAAAGTTAGTGTTAACAGGACGGTTGGGTTGGATTTTCAGGTGCCTGACGTGAAATATGTGAAAGAAAAATTAAAGTGACTGTCCATTGCATATGTTGTGTATCTGCAATATCTTATTTACATATTTACTCATTTTTACTTTGAACTGTCATGTGACCATAAATGCCTTAAATGGAAGATGGTCACATTAGAAATATTATTGCCATGGACTAGTAGAGAGAAAAGGACCCCCTTCCCTATCAAGAATTTCAAGAAATAAAGCTACAGTTTTTATTTTCATAGCTTCTTATAACTAGAGTCTTTCTATTAAAAAGTCTTATTTCTATAAAAACAGCCTTTGGGAAGCCTCCTCTTTATCATCAGACTGAACAGTTGTCATTTCAAGTAGATTGCTTGGAATTTCTGACATTTAGAAAATTGTGAAGTATATGGCACTCCTATTCTTTAGCAACCTACTTGGGTGTTTGCTGCAGATCAGTTCCAACTCTGGACATTACTCTTGTCCAGCATAGGCTTCAGGCCTATGAAAGAAAATAATTTTGATAGCTTTTTTGGCCTTTTACAAACTGGGGTAAGATATACTCCACAGCGCTGCAAAGAAAGATAAGGTGAACTAAGAAATCTTCTGTCTTGCTTGAGAGATGAGTAGAGGTTAGCAGGATCACACATGAAGAGCTTCATTTATTTCTGTCAAGTCATGCTTAGAAAAGTCATAATGGCAGTTCCAGATATATTTTCTAGGCTAGGACGTGCTAAGAAAATTGGGGCTCTTCAATCTGGAGAAGAGAAGGCTGCATGAAGACCTCATAGCTGCCTTCCAGTATCTTAAGGGGCCTACAAGGGTGCCAGGGAGGGACTCTTCATCAGGGACTGTAGAGATAGTATAAGGGGTAGTGGGTTCAGACTTGAACAGGAGAGATTTAGGTTGGATATAAGGAAGAAATTCCTTACTGTGAGAGTGGTGAGGCACTAGAACAGGCTGCCCAAGGAAGTTGTGAATGCTCCATCACTGGTAGTGTTCAAGGCCAGGTTGGACGGGGCTTTGAACAACCTGGTCTAGTGGGAGGTGTCCATGCCCATGGTAGGGGAGTTGTAACTAGGTGAGCTTTAAGGTTCTTTCCTATGATTTTATCTGTGGACTTGAGAGCACTCGTTTCTCTCTAATCTTCAAATGATTTGATGCAATTATTAAGCCAGGATTGGAGACTGGAAAAGAAGAATAAAACCTGAGAATAATTTTTTGGAGCTTAGTTGGGGTCTCTGATGGAGTAGAGCTGAGTTGAGGTGGAAGCATTGAGAGAAAGTGCTTGAGTTCAGTTCTCAAGACATGTACTCTTGTCTTGTGAAATGCGAGTAGTGTTCAGTTGTGTCAGCTTCCTAAACAATAGAAAGATGCATAGACTTTGAGATTTTGATGCAAAAAAGGCAGCTTTCTAGAAAAGACATATTAAAATATTTAACTTGCTGCCCTTATTGATCAGAACAGAGTTTTTTTTCTAAATAGCATACAGAAAATTAATTCTTTAAGATTTCTTTCTATTCCAGTCACGTGCTTTCCTGCTTGGTTTGTACTGTATGTTGAGAAACTCTTCTTTGTGCTCTTCAGGGATTTACTTAACTAACATTTTGAAAACAGAAGAAGGCAACCCTGAATTTCTAAAGCGACATGGGAAAGAACTTATAAACTTCAGCAAGAGAAGAAAGGTAGCTGAAATAACGGGAGAGATACAGCAGTACCAGAACCAGCCGTACTGTTTAAGAGTGGAATTTGACATCAGGGTAAGTGGCGTTATTTCCTTGAATCCTTGCACTGAGCTACTTCTCTGGTGACTCTGACAGCTGATAGACCATAAGGATAGACTGAATTCACGTCAGACTGAGTCAGAGATGAGATGAAAGCCTGTCATAAAATCTCTTTCAGATCTCACTGTAAGGAAGGGCAGAAAGCTCAATGCTTGCAGTTTGATTAGTTTTGTTGGAGTTTTGTTTTGCTTTCCCTTAGCTATTGGGATGTAGATAAATCTTCTTACTGATCAATGTTAAACAGGAACAGAAACTGCCAGATTCTCACTGTCCTTCACTCAGTTGGGTTTATTTGTCCAGTGAGCCCAGTTGTCTTATTCCTCCTCTGCTACCCTGCCTTTACATTTCCAGGTTTACCTGATAGCACTGGCAACAAGCAGCTTTAATAACTTAAAAATCTGTCATTACTTCTGACTCCAGCATTTTCTCTCTTCTCTGGAATAGTTTGTATAATTTCTGTAGTAGAAACAAACAGTAGTAAGCTACTAAGAAGTAGCTGACAAGTTCTCCACCCTCTTGTATTTCAGAGATTTTTCGAAAACCTGAATCCAATGGGAAACAGCATAGAGACAGAATTTACAGATTACCTGTTCAACAAGTCACTGGAGATAGAGCCACGAAATGTCAAGCCTCCACCAAGATTTGTTAGTATTCAATTTATGTATTTCAAAAACTGCTTACGTATGTCTTTCACAGATAGCAGAAGTCATTTTAGATCTCTTCATAAATACGAAGCTACATTTAGGTGATCTTGTGGCCTTTTGATTTTGTTTAATACTATTTTTTTTTTGTCATTTCAGCCCAAAAAATACAGCTATCCTCTCAAGTCCCCAGGTGTTCGCCCTTCTAATCCAAGGCCTGGTACCATGAGACATCCTACACCCCTGCAGCAGGAGCCACGGAAAATCAGTTACAGCCGCATCCCAGAGAGCGAGACTGAAGCAACAGCATCGGCACCAAACTCTCCCCGAACACCTTTGACTCCTCCCCCTGCTTCTGCTACTTCGAGTACTACAGATGCCTGCAGTGTGTTTGACTCAGATCCTTCAAGTCCTTTTCATGCAAGTAGGTACTCACAGATGGTCTACCAAGAATGTGTGTGTTAGATTTTGTGGTGTTAAACAGATGAATCGTGTTTAGTCTTCTAAAGTGACTATAGAAATAGTTGCTTTTTCTCCTTGTGGTAGCAAAACCTTTCAGTGTGTTTTATTCCTTTTCTAATAAATTTTTATTGTAAGAGGAAAAACTCAACAGAACTGGGCATGGTATATAGAGAGTGTTACATGTCCGTGGAGAAACTTGTCAAAACAGAAGGCAGATATATCCCTAATGCCTCTATATGTCTCCACCAAATCCCACAGATGTTTGTTTCTATGTATATATGTGGTGAGTATCTGTTTGATGGTGAACAATGAGAATAAAAATGAATGTTTTGTGGGTGCCTTATTCTGCTGTCTTCATTCTGAATTGGTTTCAGTGCACACAGATGGTTTTCCTGCAGAACTTAAAATCAGTATTTCCCTGCTTTAAATCGATCAGTGCCTATCCACACCTATGTTTCTTCTCTCTTCACTAATATACAAGGAATCTTATATTTTATGATGTGCTTTGCATTAATAGTGGACGTAGCCTCCTTTCATCTGTGCTTTCAAAGAAGTTACAAGGTCAGTCCTGTGTTCAGCTGGCTGCCACAGGGAGGTGAAATGACTTGCTAAAAGTAGGAGTTGCTTAGAGCAGTGACATTGTTGAGTGTCCAAGCCAGGTCTCTGGAATACTTCAGAAGATATTTCTTCACTGTTGGATTGGCCCATCGACTGCAGGTTCAGGGTATTGTTTTACTGCTGTTGTGATACAAGAACAACTTTGTGGTGTGCTTTTGGTCTCAAGGATTACTTACGAATGTGCAGGAATTGGTGTTCACAGAGGTGATTGCAACTCAGGCAGTTTGTCTGGAAGCTGCAAGTTAGAAGGTTGTTTTTTTGTCTGTCTTTAATACCTTCTTCACTCATGCTGGGTTTTATGAGCAATTGCTTTTTTATTTATGACACCTTTATTGGCAGCAGCAAAAGAACTATACTGAGTTGAACAAAAGTTCGTCATGATCAGGATGACTTTTTTTATGTCCACTAGGATCTGCTTCTGTGTCATCCATAAACTTCACCAAAAATTCAGATGAAGCTCATGTCCCTCCTCCAGTTCCTCCACGAAGACGACCAGAGTCTGCCCCAGCTGAATCCTCCCCATCAAAAGTAAGTAAGGAGAAAAAAGGGTTTTTTTTCTGGGAGCTGAGGGCAGGATATGATAGAAAAGTATCTCTTAAAGATAGTACATGTATTTTTGAAGAACTGTAAAGTGAAACAGTAAGAAGTCATGTATTTCAGATTTGAAGCCTTCAGAGCTCTGTCTTATTATGTCCTGATCCCAGAATGAATAAAAACTTACAGATAGGACCTAAATTTAGGGTTAGAAATGCCTCTTGTTGTCTACCGAGCTGCTATGCTCAGGCTCTTACATTGCCTGTGAGAACTTGAGGCTTCAGGCAGATGTTTCCTGATAATTGTCCCAGAGTATCATTTTGGGGTGTGTGACTGAGGGTAAAGAACTGAAGAGTAGTAATGATGGAAAGTAATGTACACACCGCAGTCCCTGAAAAGGCTCATTAGAATATTTGACCCTGATGCTGTCATGCCTAGTGATGTCTTCCTCCTCTTGATTACCTGTCTTGTCTGCCTGCCTGCTTGAGTCATTGCTGCATTTTCCTTTTGCATTTGTCTGGCATTTGGGATCTGGTCCAGCCTTTGTTGCAGACAGCGTTAAATGTCTCTTGATTTCAGTGGAGCTGGTTTGTGACTTTGAGTGGCAATTAAGTGGATTTGAAAATCCCATTCAAAATTACTTTGGAGCATGTATGTCTTTGAAGAGGGCTTGTATATGGCTCTAGTAAGTTGTTCTTTTCAGACTACAGGTGACTCTGCTGTCAGCCAGCAGAGTTTAATACGTCATGTTCCTACCAAAATGCAACTGAAAATACCGTGTGCATGATAGGGTGTTGGAGACCAATTACCCTCTCACTGTGGTCTGCAGCCTGGGAGCTGTTCCCTTAAATAATTCTGACTACTTAATTCCATCTTCCGAGCATAGTTTTGTGTTTTTCACCATGTTCAGCATCATCTGCCTCTCCCTTTTCCTCATTTTCTAGCTTCAAAATTGTTGCTTTGACCATTCTTTGCCTTGCCTTTGTCCCTCTCTGTGCATCTTGATTCCTCCCATCCTTGGCTGTTAACTCATGTGTTGATACGTCCCTGCTCTCCCCCTGCACATCCAGTGTATTTTCTCTCCACATCAGTCTGAGAAACATGTTTTTAGGGCACTGCCACTCCTTTTGTATCCTTACTCCCTATCTTCATTCTGCACCCGCTTGCTGTGCCACGTCTTTAACTGGGTAAGAGCGATCTACAGGGCAGGGACTCTGCTTCCATTTCACAGCAGGGCCCTGTTCTTTACCACCACTCTAAAATTGTATTGAATTAATTGTTTGTGTACCTCAGATAACTTCTGTGCACCTGGACAGCCCACCAGCAATCCCTCCTAGGCAGCCAACCTCTAAAGTGTATTCACCAAGGTACTCAGTGCCTGATCGGACCTGCATCTCTGACCCCCCTGAAAGCCCTCCTGTGTTACCACCACGAGAACCTGTGCGAACTCCAGATGTTTTCTCTAGCTCACCACTACACCTCCAACCTCCACCACTGGGGAGAAAAAGTGAACTTGGTAACACTTTTTTCCCAAACAGTCCTTCTCCGTTTACTCCCCCTCCCCCTCAGACACCTTCTCCACATGTAGCACGGAGGCATCTTCCATCACCACCTTTGATACCGCAAGATGTGGACCTCCATCCTGTTGCTGGACCACCTGTTCCTCCACGACAAAGCACTTCTCAACATATCCCAAAGCTTCCTCCAAAAACTTACAAAAGGGAGCACACACACCCATCGATGCATCGAGACGGACCACCCTTGCTGGAGAATGCCCACTCCTCCTGAACTATCCCTTGCACTGGGAGTCGCGTTTTCCTGGTGCTACGTCTGTTGCTGGCAATGGATGCACTGAACCTGGTGGTGCCAAGGAGTTGGGATGTGTATGCCAAACACTAAAAACTCTCCAATAGATTGGAAATGCAGTGTACAGAAATGGAATTGCAAAAGCAGACATTCTAGTGGAAAAAAAAATGGTTAACTTGCTATTCTTGGTTTAGTATGCAGGACATTGTTCTAAAGTAATTGGACAATTGATTGTACCAGAAAACAGACTTGAGAGACTTCTTTGGCCAATGAGCAGAGACTGTGTTTGTGTAATGATCAATAATGTCCAGTACAGGAAGGAAAACAGTCTTGTATCCATCAGTTCCATACAGTGGCACAGTTTTTGGAATTAAAACATTATGCACTTTTTTTAAATCTCAAACAGGGAACTTTATATCCTTCTTAATCTTCCTTTGCTTTACTCCCTGCTTTAAAATACCTTCCTAAAATTAGGAGAAGGACTGTGAGGAAGATCTGTGGTACCTAGCCGAGCTAGAATTAAGGCAAAGCACTGTATTGCGGTCCTGTTTACAAGTTGTTACAATGAGCAGTAGGGGGTACCTAGGCTTCACCAAAGAGGTACTTTATTATTATTTTCTGAAATACTATGGTGCCAGTTCAAAAATAAATTTTTGCCAGGAAGCATAATGTCTAATTATTGCTTTCTTTAGATAGAGCAGATGAAAGTCTTACATCATTAAGATGACAGCAAGTTTTCTTTTAAGAAGCAGCACTATCATCCGAAGTAAATATACTACTACATTTAGAAGACTGTTAATCTCTGCTAGGTTATGTCACGTTCTTTTTAAGGTTTACTGATAATCCATTTCATGGCTAGTAGCTGCTCTTTTTCAGTCACGCCATGAAAACAGTCACTCGTGAAAAGGAGCACTCACTTGTCAACTTCCATAGCTATTGTCATGTTTTACTAACAATAGATTAATCAGCATACATAGGATTGCCTTGCAGTTGCATAAATCATGTGTATATAGTGAACGTTGCATAAATATACTTGCAGATTGTTTTTAATTTAATTGAAATAAAGATACAGATATGTTCGGCTGATATACGTTAAATTATTACACAGGCAAACGGACAAATCAGGTTTTCAGTTAAGCAATGAAGGGACAAAAGCACATGTTGTGGTACATGTTTGTACTAGTTCAGTGTATGTATTTTAGTAATCAGACTCTAAGGAGAAGTGAGTTCTGGCATGTGTTACAGAGTAATAATTCAGTAATACTTGAGAAGCTGGGTTGCTCCCAAAGTGAATTATTATACGTTATAAAACTTCCCACACTTCCTGTATGACACCTGTTAGAAAAATTTGAGCGTATATCAATCTTTACAGAAGGTTTCTGTGTCCAGAATACACATGATGGAACATGTACTGGTATAAATATCATGACATGGATTATCCATAAACCTGTGTACTGCTCTTCAACTGTAGAAAATACTGTGACAGTAATGCATGGCAGTTATTGAAGAAAAGAAGCTCTATAATCTCCACTGCAGTATGTATGTGAAGTGTAAAGTGTCTCGTCTTCAGTTAATATGGCTCATGGGTCAAAGTAAAATTCTATCGCATTTCCTCTTTGGAAGAAGAATATATTTCAGCATCCTGGAAAGCTGTATCACTAGAGATGGTGTTAGTTGAACAATGATGGAAATCACCTTTGTTAATGCTTTCTGCAGTGCCCCTTGATCCTTTAGTGTGGTCATTAAATTTCAGAAGGTGTTCTGATTTCAACAAGAATGGCAATTTTAAATGTTGAAATTTGACAATGTCAGTTGTATTCCTTCTTTGATGTCTTTAACAACGTAGTTTTGAAACATTTTCCTGGCAAAAAGAAGAAAAAATTAAGATCTTTAAATTCTGGCTTCAGAGGAGAGCATCATATGGGAGCTTTATAAAAACCCTCAAGCTACAGGGAGCCATAGTTCAGGTTATTGTTCTTTGGATATAAACACTATGATGGGCAAACTGTTGGCAACGTCGCCCAAGTTATTAGCTCATCAGTGTATTACCAGGGAAAACTCCTTAAATTTAGACTTTTTGAACTGTCTGTCTTCTGTACACTCTTGTCTGTGCTTGCAGCCGAGGCAGACCAGGCAGAAGGAATGATCATTGGTTAGGTTGCTCAGCTAGGAGGAGAGGCCTCAGATGGATCCTGCTAATCAGATTTCATGAATGTCAGCAAGTCTCCGTTTCCCTTTGTGAAATGGGGAATGATGGTTCACAGCTTTGTGGTTGAGAATAAAAGTGCTTTACTGGTGTGATACAACTGGTGATAATGGTCACATTGAAGAACATAAATGTGCTTTGGAGCCCACCAGAATAGGTCAGTCACAGTGCACAGATCATGGTGTTGACTCAGCTGCAAACAGGAAAAACAGAGACCACTGTCCTCAAGTGACACAATGCTGCAGGGAGCTATGGAGCAGTAGGAGGAATGCTAACACGCTTGCAGGTGCTGCATGGCATGAGGAGGTGTGAGCACTATGAGCTGAGTTATCCCTGTTTGTGGTGTCATTGCTTTGAACCTGCTGAGAATGTGGCAAAGGTAAGATAGCGTTGATGGTAAGAACTGGAATTAAATTTTTATAAAAACTTGGTATGTGACAGATACTTGGGATACACAGGAGGATATTAAGATGCCTTAGAGAGCTGGATAGTTGAAGTTACAGTGGTGTATGTGCTCATGGAGTTTTTTTGTGAAAGCTCACGTGTCTGTAACAGAAGCAGCAGAAGGAGTAAAGGAGGTGGAGGAAGGAGCTTCACCAACATGACTTTGATGAGAAGCCTAGGGAGTGAATCAGCTGAGTGCTGGGTAAGAGTCTTGGAACCAAGTGTATGAAAACAGTCTTCTGACATGACTGTGTGCAGGGGAACAGGAGTTTGTAAGGTTGCCTCAGAAAGGGGCCTGAGAAATGTGTTTCTTCTTTGGATGGATGAAACCTTATGGCTGATTCAGTGCAAAAGAGACGATAGCATTATTTAAAAGCAACATTTATTTGGCACAGGAAGAAAAATAATCCAGAGCACACACATACACTAAAGGTGAAGTTGAATCAGATCCTGCAAGAGGTTGTGTATTTGTGTGTGGTGCTAAGCATCATTCATTCATTTTATTTACATTTGCAGATTCTGAGCAGGTACAAGGACATCTCAAATGGTAAGTATAGGCCTGGAAGTAAGAACTCATACAGGATCAGAAAGAACCATCAATTCTGACCATGCCTTAAATCACTAAAAGAAGCTAAAATCCATGGCATTTTACAAGCAAGGGTCTGCCACTTTGGAAGGATTTCCTCACCCAGGACATGTTAGCAGGTAGGTTTTCCCCTTTGTCCTCTTTCCGTTTTGGCATCTGCCTGACAAGTGTAGGGAGCAAGTTTATTCTGTGAATAAGTGTCATTATATATGAGAGCAAAGACACAAGGATCAGAGCCCTTGACTGCATCAGTGCATTACAGTGGAAACTCCTCCATATTACCTCTGGTTCCATGGACAAAGAAATAGGTCTGTCTAAGGCCTATTCTTTTGCAGAACAAACAGGCTTTGCTGATGCTTTGGGTACAAGTATCTGTGTCTTACATATTTCTTTCTGGCCCTGCACTGTGACTGAAAGCTACAAAGTCCTAGGGAGTGTCTTTGTGATGTGGCTGGTCAGTGTGGAGTGGTCCTGACTGGAAAGGCCTAGGGAGTTTGTTACTCAGTGAGGATGGAGGATGTGAGGAAGAGGGAAAGACATGAAAGTTGGGTTTTGTCATTAAAAACCTTAAATTCAAGAAACCCAAAACCTCCCAGAATGGATTACAAAAGCTGAGAGTGGGGGGGCTGTGTGATACTTTTTTCCCCTTTGTAAGGAGATGTGGATTTTTGGAAACCATTTTGGGTCCAGTAAATTCTGTGGGGCAGGTGTCAGCTAAAACATTTTAATTTCTGAGGTTTTCTTGGTCACTTCTTGGAACATTGGGAGAAAGGATGGGTTTTGTCTGGTTTAGGTGGATAACCCTTTTCACACACACTTCTTCACCTCCACCAGAGGGAGAAAAGCAGGTGGTAGTTGCACATCAGTCAACACTATGGGAAAGCTGTAGGCCCTGTGTCTGCAGTGGGTGTTAGCCACTGCAGCCAAGGACATCCCTGAAGTGCTCCCACTGCCAGGAGTGCCATACAGCACAATGGTTGCTCTTCTCTTGGCACCAGATTCAGTCATCCTTGCACTGCTGTTGGAGTCCCAAGCCCCTAATCTCAGTCTTGCATATTTCCCCTGAGACATTGCTCTTGGCCCCACAGAGACAGTTCACAACCTCTTCAGGTGAAGCTGTTTGTTATGACTAGTATCTCAACCCTGCCAAGATAAGGTGATGAAACCACATTTCCTCTTGAGACTGCCCTTAGCATGCCCCAACTTCAGCCAACACCACAGTCCTGTACCAGTGGTGCTCTTGGTGCTGGGGTGTGACATCGATATTGTACCAGATGGCTGTATTTGTCTTCATACTTTAACAAAAGCTATAGTCTTGTGCAGAGAATGGCGTTGCTGAGGGTTTGCCATGTCGAGATGCAATGAGGGTGGTGTTTGGCCTTGTGGGAGGATGATCCTTGCACAGGAAGAAGAGCTTGTGACTTTGAACGTGGGGCACCTTTGATTTTCCTGCCCTAGTGCCTCAATTTTAGTTAGAAGTATTGCTCCAAAGCAGGGTGCTGCACATAGTGGGGCTTGTAAGGTGATGTCAGACCAAAGAGAGTTAGCAAAGAGTATTTGAGGTGTATTACAGACCAGGAGCCAGGATACTGATTTGACTGTCAGTATCTGCATCAATCCACAGTGGGGATAGGGTGGAGAAGGGTCTTCATCTCTTGTGGCAGGCCCTGGGCTCAGCCTGTATCACCTGCCTGGAGACAGAGGCGATTCCGACAGCAGGAGCAGAGGTTCAGACAGCAGGAGGCAATTAATTAAACAACACCATAAAAGGTGAAGGAGGATTTTGGGGAGTAATGAAAGTCCGAAAGAAAGGATGCTGCTGATTAAGCAGTACAAAGCCAAGGTGCTTCCGCTTAGACCTTCTCAAACAGCAGGGTAATGTGAGGTGGCGTCCGGGAAGACATCTTCAGCGGTGAGTTCGGGTTGTTGTTTGGGGTGTTGTTTTCTTGAGGGGAGGGGTGTGAAAGTGGAGAAAAGAGGGAATTTCAGACTTCTGGCCAGGATGCCAAGGCTGCAGACGTAACCCCTCTATTGTGGGGTGAGCCCAAATTAGACCTGGCTTGAATTTGGAAGAGCAAAGATGTATGGCAAATCAAGCAACGCTGGGGGATGAGGGGGAGGAGAAGATACAGGGATTTGGCCGAAGCTTTCCAAAACTTTCTGAGGAAAGTTCGGTCAGGCAGGGGTGAAGGCTAGCAAGTTCCTGTGCTTGTTGGACCTGCTGGCTGAGCTACACTTCAACCCATGGCCTGGCCCTGCCCTGTGCTAAGAGCAGGGATGCATTTGTAAGGCAATTGTGGCAGTCTCCTCTCCCCCACCCCTCCACCTACTGTGTTAGCAAAGGGGTACTTGGGGCCTTGCTGTCTGTCTCCACCCTTGGGGACCTGGGGAAGCACTGTTGCACTTAGGCTGTGGCCTGCCTTTCCTGGGGCTGCTTATTTCTTTTTGAAGAGCTTGCGGAAGGAGCTCCGGAAACCCCCCTTGGGCTCGTGCCGTGGGTTGTGGTCGCTGAAGGATGTTTGCTCATTGTCATCCTTCTGGCAGAACCTGGTGTTGTCTTCTGCATGGAGCTCCTAAAAGGGAAAAGACAATTTAACCAGCATTTGCAACCTCACATCTTTGTCCCCTTCTCTCTTTCTCTCTGTGCTAGGAGGGACCTGGTGGCTAAGGAGGTGCTGGCAAGGCTGGGAGACAACAGGTCACTCAGGCCTCAGCAGCACTGGTACCTTTGCAGAGAGCTTGTTGCTGGCTCTGAGGCTGTGGCAGAGGGCTGGAAAGATCAGCATTGTTAGAGGGAACTGCAGCCTTCCTTCCTACGTTTTTCGTTTACGAGGAGCTTACTAGCCCCTTTTGCCAGCAAGGGAGCAAGCCAGCATGGGCAGTTGAAGGAACTTCCCACCCTTTCCTTGCTGTTTACCCTAGGGCAGGGAGGCTTCAGGCTTGTTGAGCTGATATGGTGTGAAAGACTCTTCTGTTTGCTCTGCTGCTGCCTGGTTATGTATCTGTGGGGCAGAAGGCTTCATTAGCACACACACCTCGCGGTAAATGTGCCACTAAAAGATCTCTCCCCCTTGCTGAGTATCTCTCATCAAGACTCTGGACACAGGTCCCTTTTCTCCAGTTCTGCCTACCACTGCCATGGTGATCTCCTTTGCTCTGTGGGGAGAACATGTCCTACAGTTCTGGATTAGCTCCACATCTGCACCCTGCTGTGGGCTATGGCACTGTGCAGGTGAATGCCACAGAGCTCACAGGCTCCTGTTTTAGGGAAAGAATGGACATGAACAGGGGGATGGACGGGGGGACACGGGCATTTATCCCTCTAACTCATCTCCCTTGCTCAGCCATCCACCACCTGTTTCATTCAGTAGGCTTTTTTCTCTTTCAATCTTTCTTTGCTGTCTTCTCAGTCAGGCTGTTGGAACCATCCTCCCATCATCACCTGCATCTACAGCCTCACCTGCACCTTGCCTCATTTCAACAGGAGGCTGTTTCTCTACGCAACACTGAGAGAACCAGCAAAGTACCTCACAGCACCCTAAGCCTCTTCCACAGGAAGTGTGAAAGGCATCTTCCCCCTGACTGTGACAGCTCAAAGCTGACTCTGAACAGGCACTGCAGGCTACAGAAACACTTCCTCAAGATGTGGTGTCCCTGAAGGGCAAGAGTGGCACCTGCCATGTCCCATCTAGGAGACACTGTTGCTGGGGTCTTTCTGTTTTCACACAGGTTTTAGCAAGGGTCTGCAATCCATGCAACAGACACAGGTGAAACTAAACCCATGGACCAGATCCTTTCTGGTGTAAAGGCTGAGTTTGTCCAAGTCATGCTGGTTTACACTGGCTGAGGATCTGATACTAAATCCATTGCTTTTCTTAACCCAGCAGTCCTCACAGAAAATAGAAAGGCACCTTTTTAACTGGGTGCCACCCTATAGCGCTAATTTCGAACAGCTTTGCACATATGTAGTGACCCTGATCAGATACAGGATTTACTTGCGGGGGAAGCTCAGTCACAGCTAGAGACACATGAGAGGCTAACTTGTCCCCAGGTTGTTCTAGCTGTCACTCAGCCAGCTCTGTGCCTCAAGCCTGCGCTTGTCCCTGGGGAAGATGTGTGTGAAAAGGAGCTCTCTTGTACCTCCCTTGGGCATGTACATGCAAATGAACACTTTGAATATGTGGACTGGGAAGCTATTATGGCAGGTTCTGCCCTAACTGCATCTCAGATCTTTCTCCTGCTGCTGCTTCTGCATCACCACGTGCCTTTCTTTTTTCCTCCTGCTATTTATGCCTCCTTACTTCCAAAAAGCTCTGTTTTTCACCCGCTCCTCTCTGTGGGGGGAAGTAGCTCCTTTGGGAGCTTCGAGATGAGGCTGAGATCATGTGAGGCTGGACATTCCTCTCCTGCTTCTGCTGCAGCCGGCTCCCGCTGCTGCTCCGTGTGCTGTAGAGCCTGGTGCTCACACCCTCAGCGCTCCTTGGCAGCTCCTTCAGAGACCTGCTCAGCTGCTTGCCTTTGCTGTGGAACATCTCACGCTTGTAAGTACTGCTGCTTACAGGAGTGCAGCTCTTAGGCAGTGGCTGTAAGGCATGATCTGTCCTCTCTGGTTCTGATGTGAAGTTAACAGGCCTAAGGAAGCAAATGTCTAAGCTGGACTCGGAAGAGGCTGGGGAGCAATTCTCAAAGAGAGCGATGTTTTGGAAGGCATCATCTTCATAGGGGCCTGGCAGGGTGAAAACCTCCCCGGGGTAGTCAAACTCTTCATAGCTTGGTGCAAAGTTTCTCGCATCCTGCAGCAGCTCCACAGAGGTCCTGATGGCTCTGTCAGCATTTCCCACTGCATCAGCTGGCGGTGCTTCATACTCCATTTCAGGGATGGATTGTAAAGGGGCTGTCAAAGCTTTGAGTTCCTGCTCTGTGAGCTGGGAGGATGCAAGGATGTTCTC